>JAOPUD010000035.1:10502690-10520041 GCA_027122715.1 Trisopterus minutus
ACACACACACACACACACACACACACACACACACACACACACACACACACACACACACACACACACACACACCTGTGACCCCTTGTTAGAGGGGTCACAATACATCACATCTAATGGCTGGATTATATTTGACCTTTGCGACTTTGGTCACACGGGCGCCAGACATCCCCACCAAGGACAGGCTGCCTGAATGATTGTGAGCTGGCTAGCTTTTAACTAATATTATTAGTTAGACAACTTATTATGTCTGGTTAACCTCATGGATTATATATCCATGAGGATTATATATCCACCTCATGATATAGGCTAATCAAGCTTACCAAGCAAAGCAAATTTCATGTATTTTAACTGAATGACACTGACCCAAGATCTGGGGTGTCCTTGTTGCTGCTGTGCCCCCCGCCCTGCCCCACCCAGGCCGCGGCGCTACTTCATCCTGTCCTCCCAGACGGCCATCCATCGGGAGTACCGAGGGGAGCTGGAGCGCCTGAAGGAGGAGAACGGCGAGGCGCTGCTCCTGCTGGACAAGTGCAGCAATCTCTCCCAGGGGGCCGCCTCCGTACGCAAGCGCTGCTACAAGAGCCAGGTTTACGACTACCCACAGGTCCTCCAGGTGCGCTAACACATCTTGGTTCATTCTTGACCAGAAGTTCTAGAGCAATCCATCCACCAGTTATTGTGCTTATTATAATCAAGCATAATGACAAGGTGTTGCACCATAATGACTGCTTTAAATGCGAATGATACCAGGTGAAACCCTCCTTGTAAAGCATAGTTTGTCAGATAAAATACAGGACCGTGTACAGAGGGGTCCCAAATCTTCCCCTTGAAACACCTGTCCTCTCTGTGAAGGAGCCCTCATTCTGTGTGTCTGGAATGACCTGTCCTCTGTCTCTGGAATGACCTGTCCCCTCTGTTCTGTGTCTCTTGAATTACCTGTTTACCTCTTTGTGAAGAAGTCCTCGTTCTGTGTCTCTTGAATGACCTGTCCTCCTCCTCTCTGTGAAGGAGTCCTCGTTCTGTGTGGTTCTGCGCGGGGCTAGGCTGGGCCAAGCGACCCTTAGTGACGTACTGCAGGCTGGCTGTGTTCCCGTCGTCCTGGCTGATTCCTACATCCTGCCCTTCTCAGAGGTCCTGGACTGGAAGAGGTATTTTCTGCTCCCAACTCAAAGCATCTGACGCTCAACACTGCATTTCATTGGTCGGCTGGTTGTCTTGTTTACTTCACTGTGCTATAATTTCTTTGTTTTTTAATTATTCCTCCAATAGGGCATCAGTGGTTATTCCGGAGGAGAAGTTGCCTGAAATGTACACCATTCTGAAGAGCATTCCTCACAGACAGGTGGAAGAGATGCAGAGACAGGTACAACTCAAACCTAAGAAAAAACAAAGAATGGAATATTTGGCTTATCAATTTGGTTAGGATTTAACATTTAACGGGTAGTCGCTGGATGTGTTATTTCGTCACAAACTGCCATAGTCACTTTCAGATCTTCACACTGGCTTTTCACAAAGCTTTAGAAGGTATAATAGTATCGTAGATGGTCAATCCAGACAGGTAATTTGATTGAAAACCCACTTTCCTTATTTTGTGAACCTAAATTTCCTCTACATATTTCCTCATCTAGATTAGACGCCTATTTGGACGTCCACCACTCAGCCACTTTTGGTTTTTCGGTAGACTTTGTGAAGCAAAAAAACTCTCACTATCTCCTTCTATTCAACAGTAACATTGAGCCACTTTAAACAGCAGTGAAAGCCCTCATATGAGATGGTGGTTCAAGCTGTTTCTCATTTGCCTTGTATCAACGCTGGTCCATTTACCAATTATGCTGGCCAAACACACATCATAAGCCCACGGCTATTAGGCGATCTTGGGGTTAGATTACTCCAGACAGGGCTCCAAGACTTCCTTGGGGAGAATGTACGCTTACGGCTACATTAGCAGCAAAATGCTGATGTGTCCATCAACTGCTCACACTGGTGTTAACTCTTATCTTCTAAGTATGAAGCTGGCACGTGCATGGTTTTCTAGTTAGAAATGTGTTACCGCAACTTTTAGAGGTAGGTGAATGTGCCATTGAGGAGGGAAAAACCTGTCTTGCATGAATTCCCTTTTTAAACACTGCATTTAGACTTTCATCGGCAAATCGTTTGTCAGTATACTGTGAAATCAATCAATTTGTATGTAACAAAGTTCTTATATTTAAGTTGTATGCGTGACTCATGTCAAAACTCCATTGGAAGAAAATCGTCTTCAAGGAACTGTTCAAAGATGTTGGTTTGCCAAGTTATTCATAGACATTGTCAGAATTCCGAATTAACTAAATGATCCAAAGATTTGGAGTCAACACAGTTCAGTAACTAGGATAAATGGACAGCATTTATATGGCAATCCAACTGCTCTGAACCTAACATGTTTGGTTTTGACATATGTTTTGAGTCATCTCTGCCCATGCCTGCAGCACCAACAACTTCTATCATGCAGCGCGGTGGCATGGCACTTTATATTTTTGGTATTTCTCAAAAAAAGTTATTTCTTGGATTGTCGAACCACTCGGTTTGAGGTTGCAAATGAAGCGTTGCTCCGTTATTAGAGAGGTGGTCCATTATTTGAAACCTAAAGACATTACTGTGTGTATAATGTTTTAAAGCAGGGTTTTTTCATATTAAGAACATGGGTGTTGAGAAACTCAACACGACACAAACTCAAGTCTCTGCTCTCGGGAGGTTTACTATGAGGCAATATTTGATGGTTGCCCATTTTTCTTTTTCCTGACATGGCATTCCTGCAGTCTGTCTTGGTGGATTTAAGGACTGAGGATGCATTAAAAGCTTAAAGTTTCCTTCAATGCAAAATCTTTTAGTATTGGCTGTGGAGGAAAACAGCGCACATATACTCCAACAGTGATTACAAGTTGGGCAATGTGTAATTTTTTACTTTCTAATGACTCGTAATCATTAATTTGAATTTTTTCTGCTTCCACCGCTTCTAGTTTGTGCTTTCTATTTGCCCTTGGAGGAATAACTATTTTATGTAGGATGACATAAATTACGCATATATTTAACTAAAAGGAAGGGTACTTGGCTAAACGATGAGTGTTCGGTCGGTTTGTGTGCACTGGATCTATGGGGGCCTCCTCTGGGAACTGTACTTTTACAGGGCCCCAGCTGGCAGGATGAAGTGGGGGAGAAGGGTACATTTAGTCAGAGGTTTGTTTCATTGTGAATGTATGGAGTGACTTGAAGAGCCTACTGTCTGCCTATGCCTGCGCACATCTGGAGTCCGGAGTGCACTGCTTAAACAATATTATTGGGTATAATATTTATCATTATTACCCAAGAGGATGAATAAGGGGATGAGGTTTATGAGATATGTTATCCAAGAATGGCATCTCGACGTTCCCTGGGTGTAAAGGTCATTCATTTAATTTATTTATAACTGTTTGAATGTACAGCTCAGTAAGAACCAGTCTCAATCTACTTGTATTTATTGAGTTCCAGAAGGAACCATTCCTAGTTTCCTACCATTGTTATTGTTATTTCCCCAATTGTATTTGCATTTGTTATTTACGTTGACTGATCAAAAGAGGGTTCAACAGCCGGTGCTTCGCCCTGAGGCCCTTTCAACGTTTCCACAGTGAATGTCTTTGTGCTTTGTATAAAGATAGACGTTGCTTAGGGCTTCTCTGACAGGAGTGAAAGCCATTCACTATTTGCAAATCAATAAGTCTTCTACCGAGTGGGAGACGGGCAACCCCTCCATGTTCGGTTTGAGGACATTAATGTAATCTTAATAATGACTTGAGGGAATTTGTTATGCATTCCAAATCCAAACTCTGACTTTTCTGACCTCTGATGAGCAATTGAAGCGTGTCAGAACTCGGGGGGGAAAAGATCTTCAAAGAGAAACACTTGAGTGACTGAGTGGGTCTAAATGTGGGTCCGATGGCCACTGTGCAAACACCTTTCATGAAGTGGCCTCTGATCAACGTTAATAGACAGCTTAATGTTCCCAAGTAAATGGGGATGGGGTGACATGGATCCCGCCTTAATTTGTTCCATCATGCTTCTAAAACTGACTTTACAAGTCAAGAGGTAATTTAGAACAACAAAGATGACCGCTTGGCTGCCGTCTGTGAACAGCAGCTTGAATTTGAGCATGTTGTTTTCAAACTCGAGTTGATGTTGTGACGTCACAAATTGTAAAGGCAAATTGTTAAAACTGGATGTGTGTTCACAGGGTTTAAAGGAGGCCTCTGAGGCCCTGTGATACCCACTGGGTCCCATGAGTCTTCTAAGAGTCAGACTACTGCTGTGTAAGACATGCAAGCCTATTATTACATCAGTCATGCCCGCGTCAACAGGTTTTGCCCCAAATAATTTCCATTTGCCATATTGGAGTTTTGTCATTGTTGACGCTGGTTGGCAGGTTGCTCTGATCTTCTACTGCAGGTACAGACTGATAGTTGACGGCGCCAATCCAACCACAATACTCGATAATTCACACAAGAAATTCCGAACAAAAAATGTGCAGATAGTGCCACACTGAACACTCATTCTTCATTGATCTAGTGTTTTCATTCAGACATCTGGTCGATTCATCCATGTATTTGGGCCCACATCTTTTTTGAAAGATGGAATCGAACTTAGTGCGTCTCCCCAATTTGTCGCGATAAAGCACTGCTGACTGGCTTGGGTAGATGAAGTCCTCTGCTGCTGTCAGTGTTCTCCTCCTCACCCCCAGCCTTGTCTCTTCCCTCCTCATAAAAATTCCTGCAGACGCTAGCCAGGGGAGGTGTGGCGGGGAGGTTAGGGGGTAACAGTTTGCCTGAAAGACTTTGTGCCTCCTCCCACAGTCGGAAAGCAAACTTTTATCACTCGCTGATTTATGAGCCGCCCGGATCCCCCTCCCCCAAGGGATTGGGAAGACCTCTTGAATCCTCCACCCACACTCTTAATACACGCACATCACACAGAAACTAATGATGAAAAAATTGATTTGATCTCGGAAAGAACCGTGTGCTTCTCAAGACTAACCAGCTGAGATGGGGTTGGCTTTGGGGATTGCGTTCAGAGCTGTGTGGGTGTAGGAATGGGTGTGGGGACCCTAGGACAATTTCCAGCTGTCAAAGTGCCAGGGCCTGGTTGCACCAGCTTTGCCTACGTTTAAACGTAGTCTATACGTATAACATGTGTTTTTAACAGTCAAACTTTACACGCTACTAAATGAAAACAGGTTGCACCACACAAACGTTTTCTTGCGCAGTGATTAGTAGTTACTAAATATTTGAACCTCCCCCTAAACAGGTATAAACGGTGGCAGTTGATGACAAGAAATAATCAGCAAAATGTAAAATATATTTATGTGTGATGGGGGTTACTGCGGCGTTCTGTGCACACAGCGCAGAACCCAGCAGCAGCCTGTTTCTACTCTGCTAGGCAAACTTTTTAACAAGGCTATTCAAAAGTACATGAGGGACACAAAACATAGTGAATTCCGACAGGGTCATGCTACTCGATCTCCTCTCTGGTCTACTCAAGCACTTGTTTACCTCAGAGTTTTCATTCATTACAACTTGATCGTCACGTCGAAACTTAAGAATTACTAAGATGTGGTGCAACCAAATTGAATGAACTGCTTGTTTGAAACTGACTAACGGTTACTCAGGACTTAGAAAGGACTTAAACCACAGACTTGGTAACTAACATATGCGTAGCTGGTGCATCCCAGTCCAGGTGCTCTAGATACTGTGGAGCCACGACGTGTGAGCTAGGTCTGCACGGTGCTACATGGTGACGATTGGTCGGTCTAAAAGCCTACATTTCACACGGAACCACAGGAGAGGCTGTGTCCCCTCATCCTGTCTGTGTCCCCATCCTGTCTGTGGCACCCAGCGCCTCCTAGCAGGGGATGCAGTAGTTTGACGCTTCGTTAACCCTCAGATGCTCCTCCGCACTCTCCACTGTCCCTTGAAGTGTTTTTAATAGAGCAGCTCTCAGGAGACCGGACCTGCTGGTAACTGGAGCCTCACGCTGACAAATGACACGTTGATGTTTTTACTGCCAGGCTCACAACCACACAGGAGGTCTCTGTGTGGATGAGGGACAACTAGGCTGATTTGAATTAATTGGGTCACCTGCACAATGTACTCAATTATACAGCAAAAAGCCCCTTTTCCTTTGGATCGTACAAATAAAATAAATGTATAATGATTTAATGAATTTTATTTATCCATTAAATACACAGTAATAATATTGATCATGTCATCGGCTCTGACGTTAAACGGTTTACTCTGATTAATTATCCATCTAATAAATTGTTCACTCCAGCCATTTGCCATGCAGGAACTTTAGGTGTGTATTCCATTGTTAATCTTTTATCCAGATTCCTCTGTCTAGCCTTGATGATTTGGTTAACATGGTAATCTGTTGTTTCTTTGCTCAGGCTCGATGGTTCTGGGATGCCTACTTCAGCTCCATGAAGGCCATTGGCATGACAACCCTTCAGATCATCAACGACCGCATCTATCCCTATGCTGCGCACACGTACGAACAGTGGAACAACCCCCCTGTGGTGGTAAGTGTCTAACACTGACGCTGGGATTGTAAAATAGCTTCACAGTGTTTGACTGGATGCATCATACTGGCTGTGTAGCATTCGTGGAGTGGTTGTTTTCGATACAGAGTTTGTGAAACAAAATTGCCTCCAACTGATGCAGCCTAACAAGGTTGGATTGTTTTACACAGCTTGGTTTTGGCACATATTTGATGCTTTGGTAATGTGCAAGCAAAAATTTAAGGCTGGCCTTTATGAAGTTAATATATTTCCTTATATCGGGGATGTTAAGAAATGTTCAAAGTCATTTCCATGTATGTATAGCAATCTATGAAGTACAAGATAAAAATGAAGAGGCCTTATGGTTCTTCTGGGCTATCCTACACTGACCTCCTTTTTTTTTTAATCCTTTTTAAAAAAGCTTTTCCTTCCGAAGGCCTACTACATTGCCACATTTTGTGGCATTGCCACCTATCCGGGAAGCCTCCTCCAAAACGAGACCCAGCATTTATCTTTTCAAGCTGTATGGAATACTTCCGAGAGCGCCATATTAAATTGTGGTGGACAGCGAAGGGTTCCATTTCCGAGACTCTAGTCCACCATCCCGCTCCTCTAAATAGAGCCGTAACCATATAGATGCCCCGCACGGCAGCGCTTGACACAGCGTGCGCCCGCTGCGCTGTGCCCTGTGCTCAGGCTAACTGGAAGCCACTGAATAGCAGCGTGAGAGTGGCGCTGGCCCTCCTCTCCCAGGGAGCCACGCATGCGATGCTGAGCTAGGTCGGTGAACGCCCAGCTCCAGCTCTTCGGCAGCAGTCAGTTTGTGTCAGCAGTTCTGCGCAAGGACTATGCCTCCAGTGTGGTGAAAAATAAGTTCCTGCATGTCTGAGTCATGCTTTGTGTGTGTGTGTGTGTGTGTGTGTGTGTGTGTGTGTGTGTAGCATCCCTGTGGTTGAGGGAGTGTGAGGCTGCAGACATCCAGGCTGAGGGCCCATCTCTCAGGAGTTGTTAATCAGTTTGAGGGGTTGCTCCTCCTACAGAGGCAGAGGCGGCACATGCATAATGGTGCCTGTGCGTATGTTCAATTAATTTGTGTTTACCCATTGGAAGTTAACTTCACAAAGACTCCACCAAGGCGCCTCCCTCCGATTTTGCTGGTTTAAACAACAACATTGCTGGCCACATAATAAGATTGACAGGTATTTCCAAGGACCCCTGTGCCATCGACTCCTTACAGGATAAATTAGGATTATAAACAGATAACTGCCTAGCAACTACACTACTTAAAGGGTAGCTGATCAACAGTTAATCGACTGTTAGTATTGACATTGGCCACAGCTGTCAGAAGGTTTGGTCCGTGCAGCCATCCTCAATCGGCTGTCCATCAGCATCACCCAGGCCTCTGGGTTTGTGCCGCAGCCACAGGAGACTAATTGTGGCAGGGTTCAGAGCACTGGCCGTTTGGGCTTTCAAAAGAGAGATGAAGTGCTTTCTCCATGGATTCAGCGGACAGACGGTGAGAAGAACTTGAACTAAGCACTAAATAAATCAGGCAGCGTTGGGTTGTTTTTTTTCTCCCGAAGTCTCGGGGATAGTAATTGAGAACACATTTCCCAGTATTGCTGGTGCATTTCAAGGGGGCTGTCAAGAGCAAGGGGACAGGCTGTCTTTTGTTTTTGAGCTTGGAATGCAGATAGTAAGCGGAGCTCAAACGTTTTTTAAATGACTTTGAATCCAGGCAACTTGCCTAACATTTTGCAAAATATGGGCAAAACCCAGCTCACAACTTTTTTTCCCCCTTTTTTTTTTTTTTTCTCTTGCGAGCCTTATTCTTTTCTGTTGCTCTTCTTGCCCGTTAAGCAAGGAATGGCATGGCGGGCAGTATTTTAACAATCAGCCATAGCTAATGTTCTATGTGTGTGTTTCATCATGGTTGCATATATCAGCAAAAAAAAACGGCTACTTTTAATAGAATCTGCTTTGCGTTTGAACCAAGAGTGGTAACAAGCGCACTAAACAAATTTAAGACCCACTATGACACTTTGAAACGTGGCCTTCTTTTCATCTCATTTATTTAGTCCTGACAAATGACTTAAGTGGTCTCAAGCACTTTTTGGCACGTGCATGTCGTCCATGTACGTTTAATTATTTCCCCCCCACACTTGGCTCGTGTGACAGTGTCAGAACGACCACAAGGAAATTTCCACTTTCCAGTAAAGCAAGTTTTTATTAGCGCAAGGAGCAATTGATGTGGAGAATAAGATCGCGGCTGGTGTCACTGCTGACAGACTTGCACCGACGCCAGTGGAAGGAGCCACTCAAACCACTGGCTTGTGCTTGCGGGCACCTGGGGATAAAGCAGCAACGTGCAATAGGCACACTTCAAGGAGGCCGCAGATTTACAGTGTCGGCTCTGCACTCTCTCTATCCCACGCAGACATGTTGCAAAGCCGCCGGCCTGGAACACATGGGGTGGGGGCGGGGAGGGCAAAGCTTTCATGGGGGCTCTGATAAAGGGAATGATTTCATGGCTCTAAACTTGTGTCTCACCAGTATTTCGTGTGGAAGCTATGCCAAAATGTGTTTCAAGATAAAGTTTGTTGCCGTATAGTTAAATGGTGAATATCATTTGGGTTCAAAAACTGTATATACCGTATACTTTTGTAGCCTCAATAATTGATGACAAAATCATGGAACCTACATTATTGCAAGTCTCTGAAGGTTTTACTTGATCTTCTACTTCTACTGTTGCAGTTTTAGAATAGCATCCCCCTGTAGTACTACATTGCCTGTGCTGAACGTCTTGTCCTGTTTTTCTTGTTGTTTTCCGTAGAAGTGGTCCAGTGTCAACAGCCCTCTGTTCCTGCCACTCATCCCTCCACGCTCCCCTGGCTTCACAGCAGTGGTGCTGACCTATGACCGCATCGAGAGCCTCTTCCGGGTCATCACAGAGATCTCCAAGGTGCCCAGCTTGGCCAAGCTACTGGTGGTGTGGAACAACCAGAACAAGAGTCCTCCTGAAGGTGAGGCCCTCTTCAGGCCTACAACACTGCTTCATTAGCCATTCTTCAGTTTGTGCTTTCTCAGGCGGTGAATGTGATATTACATGAGAAAGAGAAAGTGTGCACTCTACCATTGACCTATGACACCATGCTAGGTGGTTCCCCTAGCATAGTGCCTGCTCTGCTAAGGTGATCTCCTAGCACGTTGCCGAGGTGAATGTCCTAGCACGGTAAACCTGTCACTCTGCCTGGGGGGGGTCAATTTGGAAACGATGGTTAGGAAAGAATCTAGATCGATAGGATGAGTCAAGAATAATCCGCAAGGGGGATTTCCCTTGTCCCAGTGTGCTTTGGCAGTGGGTAAGTGACCTCAGCTTTGACTGGGCCACAAAACCCTCCCGGTCGTACAATATTTTCCAAAATGCGACACCCCGGAGTGGTCCATTCCAACTATGATGAGATATTTGTAACTTTTTTTATCTGTCATGTTATTGATTATCGCCGATTTGAACGTTGTTTCTAAATTTGGTTTGTTGCTAAAAGGCAGAGCTGTCATGTTTATTGAAAAATGGCGCGCACCCTGTGGTTGTAGGAAATAATTAGTTGGCAATGGTAGTTTTTACTTCCTGAAATTTTATTTATCCAGGATAAGGTTCATTTCAGCAGTGCCCTGCCATGCACCCCAACATGGATCAGAGTAGGATAGTCTCAACATTTTCTAATGATGTTTTATTATGTGTGCTGTAAGAGTGCGTCATTATAGCTTTCCTTCTTTATATTACGGTTCCCTAAACAGTTAAAATATGTAAGCGCACACACGGCTCCCATCCAAGGACCCATGCAGGGGAAACTCTGCAGAGCGCATAATATTAAACTGCCAACTGGGTTTGTGTGGGAGCAGCCGTCTTTCGTCGGTCTGTCTGTCGCTTTCCCTGCCTCCCCTGGTGTGTCTGTCTCTCTCCCGGTCTCTCCCTACCATGGTGGGGTTTAAAGCCCCTCGAGGAGCACCCTGATGTGCAACAGATGAGAGGTAAACACCAAGAGCAGCAAAGACTCCTCCCTTTCAGCTGCACCGAGAGCAGTCTCACGCTGGGGAGGAGAGCCAGGCTCTTTGGCTCCACTATATACAAGAGAGGCGGTGCGTAGTGCCAGCGTGGGACACGCCCAGGCCGCCCCTTCCCTGCTCACGCACACCCACACCCAACAGCCTGAATGCCTTTTCACCGATCAGACCTTTTTAACTCAGGCATCGGCCCGTGAAGGCGTTTCCCGAAAGGCAACGGCGTTCATTAAGTTTGAGCAATTTGCACGTCTGGGCCGCATGTCTGCCTGCCTGTCCGAAGCTCACTGCGGCTGCAGCTCCACTGACTCACGACATCCCGCCCCGCAAATATGATAAATGTGTCGGGGGCTGGCCGTTAATAGTTTTGATTAATGACACCACGTGCTGTAATTATTTGGCTTCATTTGACGGTTAAGTATTCAACTGTTGCCGGAGCCTCCCCCAGCTGACCGCTGAGCCCAGCCCTCGGTGAGACCCGGCTCCCGGCTGTGATTAAGTCCATCCTCCCGCCGTAGCCGTATGCTTGTTTTACGACGCTGCGTGGCCACTTTGAAGTGGCTCCTAATGGGCCCTGCCGCGCCGTTTGATTAGAGGCGTGAGCGGCGCCTGGCTGGAGCTTTGTGACCCATTAGAATTAACAAGGGGCCGCGGACGGGTCAGCCGACCCAGTGGGGATCGGTCCTCGTTTCACACAGCGGACCGACGGCGGCGTGGTGGTGGACGCCAGGCGAGCCACCTTTTATGTTGTTGGACTGAGATGTTCCGATTTATTCCTGTAAATCACAACTGCTTTTTTTTTTTTTTCCAACAGGTTTGTATTTATAAACTTTAGAGAACATAGAAAAAGTTGGCAATCTGGACCAAATGGGTTCACCGGTTGTTCTGAAGGCAAGATTTTAGCTACCATGACTAACTCTGACCCCTTGGTTTAATTGTCTGAATAACAAAATATGTGTGTGATGTCGCCGTCATCCACCAAATTGGTCTTGACCAGACATGGGAACGCCAGCGAGAGAGAGAGAGACGCACAGGGTTTAATAGGCCCTTGGGTCTGTCAGGCATCATCTTGCAGCAGTAATGACGGGACACACAGTTGTGTCATGCGTCTCCACCACATTGCGTGCCATGGACGGTGCCCAAGCTCCTTTGAAACGCTGCAGAAGCACACCCCCGTTGATGTGCCTCCACCAGAATGCTCACGCGGTCAGTCTTGCACGTGTGTGAATCCTGTGCATAGATACCAGGTTGGGGAGCCCTGTCAGTCCTTCCAATACATTTTTTCTTCCTCTTCTTCTTCCAGGGATCAATTTGACTTTATCTTGGCTGAATGTGTCAGACTTGTGGATTCATAGTCTTAATTCATGCATGGTTTTTGGAAGGTAGCAACATGTTGATGGAACGTCCCAGTGGTTAAGTTTGTAATCTGTATTGTTAAGGAAAAACTTGGAAATGAGAATGACATTCAATCTTTGTTTGGTTTCATTATTGTTTCTATGATTTGTAATCACTCAACAGTCCATTTGCGGTAATATTGGCTTTTCCGTGGGTTGTCCAAATGTTTCCATAAAGGTGCAAGTGAATCCCCTCTTTCAGCTCCAACCAAACAAATAAAATACAATTTCTAGGAAGGAAGGGGTTGGTGTTATCCCAATGGTTAATATCGTATTTTAGAATTTTAAGGCATCTTCCGACGTTGAGAATGAGCGGAGAACCGGAGAACGCCGAAGGCCGCGGAGAACCCAACGCTGTCGTGTCTTGGTTCACACAATTCTGTGAATTTGACCTTCTTCTCCAGGAGCTGGATGACTGCCGCTTTTGTGATTAAATCAGGACTTCGGTACCGAGTGACCCTGAGAGGATCACAATGCTGACACAGCTGACACAATGACACAGCTTCATGCAAATTGCACGCCAAAGTTCAAATATAAATAAAAGAACAAGGCAATAAAAGAACGGTACCTGAGTTTCAAAGAGAGTAGAGCCTTCACAAACGGGTTGCTGGAGACATACATACATTTTACACCTGTACAGTGCATGGCTATATTTAATAACAGTAGAAATATGGCATGGATACTATGTTCAAGATCAAATAAGACCACAATAAAACACAAAAGTAAGATTTTTTGGAGAATCCAGATGCAATTGTGCGGACGTCATGTTCCAGTTGTGATTCTTGTAACACTCTAGATCTGTAAATGTCTGATCACAACCTTAAGGACTCCTTCCCTATTGTTATGCGTTGCAGAGTCTCTCTGGCCCAAGATAGCTGTGCCTCTCAAAGTTGTCCGGACCAAAGAGAACAAGCTGAGCAACCGATTCTTCCCCTACGACGAGATCGAGACGGAGGCCGTGCTGGCCATCGATGATGACATCATCATGCTTACGTCAGACGAACTGCAGTTTGGCTACGAGGTGAGAGACGACGCACGCCTATACATTACACATGTACGCAGCATTATCCCTCATTATCCTTCCAATAACTCTGGCCAATGTAACCAGACGTTTCACACTGATCCCCAGAGTTTAAAACCCATTCAGGGAAACAAGAATCCAGTTCTGTGGTTTGTGGGGATTTGAGCGGCTGCTGGTTAAGGAGGTGTTTGATGTGTGTGTGAGATGATGATAGGCCCAGGGCTGACACTTTCCATGGCCGTAGTACGACGCAGCTACCCTCCGCTCACCTGAAGGCATTTAGAAGCCATTTAATACAATTCTGCTCAATTTTGAGGATAATTACATGGAATGAAAGGCAGCATACCATAGAGGAGCTGTCCATCTGGCTCCATGTTCCACTGGCTCCTGCTCTCACAACCGGGATTAGGCGGTGCGCTTGGCATTAAGGGTGTGTGTGTGTTTCTGTGTGTTTTAGAAATTCTGAGCTAGATCTCTAGCTTTTTCGAGTCATTAGCTACAAGCCAGAAATGACCCAAACGGCTTCATTATAAAACGTAAAGCCTACTGGTAATGGTTCCCTAAGCTTTTCATGAGAGCCGATGTGCCATATTGGTCTGCCTGTCTCTAGGTGTGGAGGGAGTTCCCAGACAGGCTGGTGGGCTACCCCGGCCGCCTGCACCTCTGGGACCACGAGATGGGCAAGTGGAAGTACGAGTCAGAGTGGACCAATGAGGTCTCCATGGTTCTCACCGGAGCAGCCTTTTACCACAAGGTAACTCCTACCCCTGGATCACGTCCCATTCTCTTCATGCAGATGCAAAAAATGCGGCCATCGTTCTTTCCAACAATATTCTACGAGTCCTCAATGAAATAAATGAGTATGATCCATGTTAAATTGAAAATAATGATGAATGCCTTTCTAAATTGGAGAGGAATTTCGACACTACAGTGAGCTTGAAGGCATTTATTCTCGGTGGGAGCTTTTTCTTTTTCATGAAGGCAGAGAGGAAGTGCAGAGACTTGGCTGGCGCCGCCAACATAGTGTGGCTGTGCAGGTGGGTAGGTGGAAGGAAGGTCACTGCTTCCAGAGATGAATTAGCATCCAGACAGTGGGGCAAAGTTTATCACGACGCTTCCCCAAACATTCCTCACGTCAGTCTGAGAGTCGATTCTAGCCGGTTCCAAGAATCACTTTACCAAAGGTCAAAGGTTGCGCTGACCGTTGAATTATGGATTTATTTTAATTTGTATGGATGTCACACCAATGTACCTAATCTGCTAAATAATATCTTGTGCTAATGATCCCATGGTCTATTCATTCTTCCCATGGTCTGTTCAGTACTTCAACTATTTGTACACGTACAAGATGCCGGGAGACATCAAGAACTGGGTGGACGCACACATGAACTGTGAAGATATCGCCATGAACTTCCTGGTTGCCAACATCACTGGCAAAGCCCCCATAAAGGTGAGGGGGAAAAAAACGCACACACTGCATGCTTCCTGTTCCTGATGCTCTTCAGGCCTAGTGCATGCTGGGCGAGGGGGAGGCACAAGCATAGGCTGGAGGCATTTGAAAGATGAATACTGCATCCCTGTGTCCTATCAACACGCACACACATACACACATGCAGACATGCACGCACACCCACACCCAGGTGCAAGGGACCACGTTAAAGCCCAGCCTTTACCTCCCTTATCTGGGTGTCACTCACCGGCACTCCCTCCCTCCAAAGGGTGCTTTTTCCTTTAGCGTGCTAGTGCTCACACACACCCTGCCAACAAATCAAAGACTGTGCGCTCCCTTGCACCGCCACTACATCCTTCTCTCTCATGCACGCATGTACACACACACACACACCTCCCTGCTTACCTAGACCCAGACCATCTTAGACTCTCCAGTGTCGCCGATTGGTGCAGTGGGTGAAGCCTGTGGAGTCGTGATGGCGGATGTTAACAAGGCGAAGGCTATAAATTGGGCCAGTAAAAGACAGTGCAGTGTTGCTGCCTGGCATGCGCCGGCCATTAATAGGGCCTGACACACACTAAAGAGAGGAGAGAGAGAGTGAGGCAGACATGGTCGGGCACTGTTGTTCCATCTTGAGCAGCTTATGTGTATATATATGTATATGTATGTGTAGATATAGATATATATATATATACATTTATCTAAATATATATATAGATATAGATATAGATAGATATATATTTATATAGATAGATATACGTAGCATCCCTCCTGTCAAGCTGAGATTTAAGCAATGTTGACTTTATACTAAGTTATTGTAATGATTTGACTTCTGCTTCCGTTCAGGTGACCCCCAGGAAGAAGTTTAAGTGCCCGGAATGCACTGCCATTGACGGGCTGTCCCTGGACCAGACGCACATGGTGGAAAGGTACGCCAGAGCAGCCCTGAATCAGTCACTCAAAAACTCTCAGCCAATTGTGCAGCAATTAGGTGATTTATGCAATTCTAGATTTGAGAGATTAAAGGCACTAATACAGTCGGCTAGTAGCCATTTATGCTACTAAATCTTTCCGAGCTTTATCTCTACAAAATTGGATATTAACTAAGTGGAGCGCAATAGTTGTAGCCTTGCGCGACAATCCTGATATTCACATTTGCGTTTCACAATGAATACCAGTCTGCCCTTGGCTGGGCAGCAATAAATTTCCAAATATGGCCGTGGCCTTATGTTGTCCAAAACAACTCAAACAAAAACAACAAAGCAACAAAGGCCAATCAGAGTGGACTTGCTGAATCCGGTTAGTCTTCCTTCCATATTTCAGGTCAGCTTTTAACATTGTTATACATTCTATTTTTGATTATAAAACAATTTCATTGCTACACTCCTTGGACGCCACCTCCTAAAGACTGGTGGCTTGGCTCTGGCATTTAGCATTTTTTGGAACAGGCTTTCAATTGAGGCTGGACCGATCTCCAGATAGAACCAGAATGTGAACTGCAAGATAGGGATGGTCTTCCGAGGCTACAACAATTCAGACAGAGCTCCAAAATCTCCACATTGCTAATCCTCATGATATTACATAGAGGTTCCAAAATAATTTATCGTCTTGCTTTGTTTTTCCAAAATTCTCTGCCTATTCTCCTGGTGCTGAGGAGGATAGGCTGCATGTAAGCAAGGTTTGAGTATTGTGATAAGAAAAAAGGCACGGCTTGTTTGGTATTAAACATGTTTGTTCAAAGTAAGGGGAATGTATGTCTTGATGCAGTCAAATGTCCCTCCACCTTTGGTTTCTAACTCTGGTAACGATTACATGTTATTGCTGTAGCCCTCAGAAGTCAGATTAAAGTTTGGATGAAATATGCATTCTTTTAGTATCACTATGGTAATTTGGGTAGAGCCCCTGTTTTCCGTATTGATCTAGGCGCCCAAACACATGACTTTGCACCGGGGCCCGCGGGGCTACAGCGGTTTAACTATGAAAACACAAAATTGCCCATCCCCCAAAAGATGAAAAGGTCACCATGAACCTGTTTTTTGTTCTGCTGTCACCAACAGATCTGAATGCATCAACAAGTTTGCATCTGTGTTCGGCACGATGCCTCTGAAGGTGGTCGAGCACCGCGCCGATCCAGTCCTCTACAAGGACGACTTCCCTGAGAAGCTCAAGAGCTTCCCCAACATCGGCAGCCTCTGAGCCCCCAACCTCCCCCAGCCCTCTCCCCTGCACCCAGATCCTACCTTGGAGTCTGCACCACATTTTTGTCTGTTTGAGATTGTACTTGCATAGCTTTGTTTCAATGATTTCTGCATGTTTGACAATTCTGACTGTATGAGGCTATTGAAAGAAAGTGTTCTACCGGGGACTTTACCATTACAATTCTGCTGCATTTTTACTTTAGTTTTTAATGTTTATATTTAGTTGAGGCCAGGACATGGTTTTGTTTATACCTTCTTTATTTTTTTTATTTTTTTTAAGGCTCGTTCACGAGGCATAAAAATGTCCCAAATCAATCTTTTATAAAGGTGTCAACAGCACAAATCACATGGAATCTGATCTTCTCAATCTTGATTTGGGCCACTTCAGTATGTGGTCCTAAATTAGATGTTTTGCAAAGCGACCTGTGTGAACTCATCATATCGAAATCAGGCAACCTTTACCCAGTCTAGATCGGCATTTGTCACAATTCTGCGCAAATCTGATCTGAGCAATAAATCCAAGACCCCTCAAGAATGGGCTGGTGCTAGAAGACAGCATGTAGGTAGGCTCTAACCAGTGTATAGATTTTACACAAACGCACACACACACACACACACACACACACACACACACACACACACACACACACACACACACACACACACA
>JAOPUD010000035.1:10549194-10569632 GCA_027122715.1 Trisopterus minutus
TGGGTGTGTGTGTGGGGGTGTGTGTGTGTGTGTGTGTGTGTGTGTGTGTGTGTGTGTGTGTGTGTGTGTGTGTGTGTTGGGGGGTATATGTGTGTATGTATGTGTGTGTGTGTATGTGTGTGTGTGTGTGTGTGGATCATGAAAACACAAACACATACTTTTCTTTTTATTCTTGATACAAATACATTAAATAGGTCACAGTATGTGTCTATGTGTCTATGTGAAAATATATATATTTATGTATATAAATATAATATTTTAAACATTAAGCACCTTACCTTGTACAACTAGATATAAAAAGTAGCTTGTGCTTCTTTCATTTTAACAAAATGTTCATAGTGGCTGCACAGCCACTGCTGTTATAGAATTATCACTATAATCCTAAAATAATACATAAATCGAAATATCCTCCCATAAACAATAAACATATCTTATATATATATTTATTTATATACATATATGAATTCAAGGCGCTTGCAGAGATGCAAATATTCCTGTGGTTCTGGTGGTCCGTCAGCATCAGAGCAATGTCAGGTTCTGGTGGGGTCTCCCAGTCGGCAACAAAGCCCTCTTCGTTGTGCTCGGGGGGGCGACCAAGTGATTCTAATTACAGCGCCATGTTGTTGTTTATTGAGGCTGGGGTCATGTAAGTCAAACATGAAGGAGCCTGATCGTACCAGGAGAGAGCCCAGGCCTTGGCTCCCTCCTCCACACCCGGTCCCTGTGGACAAACACTAGGGGCCTTTGTGAGACTGCTGTTTATCTTGGTGGAAGTCAATAGGCCAGTATCTTCCTGCTCTTTGCAACGTTCCACGTGTTATTATTAGATGACCGACACATTAACAATATTAACGTTCGCACAGGATGCTGCGCACAAACGGACTATGACAACTGTACGACAACGCGATGCGTCACCATTGAATCTGTTGCTCCATTCAACTGCGCCGTGATCTACAGAGAAACGATTGTCCCTAGTTGTTCCCCCCTTTTCCCTCCCCCCCCCAACCCCCCACTTCCCCATTTCCCCACATCTTTTGGTCTAAAATAAAGGAAAACGTGACTGACCCGTTGAACCGCATTCAGAAAACCACCAATTAATCTGATTAACATGGAGGCGAGTTAACAAAAAGCAAGGCAAATCAATTAGCTTTAGTTGGTTATGGCTTCCGCTTATTGAAAGGCTGGGGTGTGTCGGAACGGGAAGCTGGATTTAGGGTTCGGCACTGGAGTGCCTGCAGGACAAATGTAAGATACGCATGAGAAAACCCCCTTGCTTTATATTCTCTTCTCCACGTGTTACCATTCTTGATCATTCCCTTGTGAGCCCCAGTACAAGACATGGCACAGAGCCCTCCGACCTCTGTGTCAAAGTGTAAAACATTTGTATTTGTTCTCTGTGATGCCCAGAGTGGATAATTGTATTGTCACAATGATCCGCATAATGCAATTCATACATATTTGTAACCAACACAAACTGTAATTATACAACTTGTATTTTATTCTTTCCCTCTGGTCATTCCTTAACCTTCTGTACAATTACACAAAGGAAATGTATGGTGTCAATAGGGCAACACATGTAAAGACTTGTTGGGAATTTAGATATATACTATAGACTAGTGGATCAACTGGATTACGTTTGTGTCCGTGTCTGCCAATGCTTCAGCCAATTCAGGCACATCACACATTAATCAACAGCTAACATCATTATAAAACAACTTACTCTGTTAACACTCCAGGACTACAACGGTGAATCCTGAACACTTGATTAAAGGCAGTACTGGGTGATTTATTTATAAAAACTTTATTAAGGACTTAACTTTTTTGTTTCTTTACCGTTAATTCATGTTTTAAATCCATCGACAAAAACGACTGTATAGGTTGGAAACAAAATGAAGAAAAACGAGTAAATCATCATGAAGGTCTTCTCAACCATCATTTAAATTGTTATTTTCTTAAACTTTCTTGTCCAGCCCTTCATAAATCCCTCACCAAATAAATCACTTTTAGGTGCTATTAAACGTGGTTATGGTTGGTCATTACATACACCTTACACCATTAGATGCTGTTTTGTTTCTTTTTGTCTGCTGCTCCATATCATATACCTACTGAACAGCCACAAATTGCCTCACTAAGGCACAGCTTACAGTAGAGTCTCGCTGGGGGGAGAAATTGCTTTCAGAAGGAGAAGTGAAGGAAGGAAATAGGTTCTGGCATGTTGACTCAGGACTAAATCCCGCAGGAGCCCTCAATGGACAGCTATTAAAGTTTAATTGCTGGCCTTGCCTATTGGGAAGGCCCTGGGAGCATTGGTGGGGTATATTTCAGAGCTACTGGGGATGAGGGCACTTGTTGAATCACCCTTCAATCCTGTTAGTGGAGACCTTGTTTTAGCCCTCACCTCACACCTGTCTGCTAACGGTGAGCATGCAAAAGGAAGGACACAGCACTGTTGGACGTACAACGCAGCATCAGGGTATTGAAAGTGATACAAAATGAAAGAAGAAGTGTATGTATACAGGAAAAGGGGGATGGCAGAAAAAAAGTAGAGACATTTCCAAGAGCCTGCCAGTGTTCCCCTCCCAGAACAATCTGGAAGTCTCTGAGCTTTGTTTCCTGGTGATTTGCATAATACATGTTGATGGGTGGATATGCTTCCCAACCCTTGGCTCTTTTTCTATCTGCAGATTACAGAAAGAGACTGTTTCCAGCGCCGCGCAGGCTACCAAGAGGAGGCTATCAAAGGGAAGGAATGGGCTTTCAAGCCCGGACCCTTCGATTGTATTAATGATTGGTTCCAGGTGAGGCAGCTTTGGGTAGTTCTGCCCGAGGAAAATTGCCCTTCTCTGCAGCACTTGTGAGCGGCAGAGAGGCTTCACGGTTGGCGTGGTACACCGGAATTCCAATACCACTCACAATCGGAGGGATTTCAAGGGATGAATGCGGGGCCTTTAAAATCTTGTTGTGGTTGATTGCTGTTACATTAAATGCTAAGCCAAAAAATGGGGGTGACCAAAGTGTTTGGCTATTTCAAAAAATGTATGCTGAGCAGCTTGATAGCACCCTTCATTGATAATAATTGCCCTGATAAAAGTCAATACATCCCTTTGAATCCTTCATAAGATAAGTCCGGGATTTATCCTGCTGAAGAAAGACATTTTCCAGGTTTGTTTTTTATTCTTCACACATGGAGGATACCATCTCAGAAGTCTTTGGCTGCTAGCATCAACCAAGTATTACCAAAAAAATCATATTCTAAAGTTACATGCTATGTGTGTGGGTGTGTGTGTGTGTATGTGCGTGCGTGCATGAGTGCGTGCGTGCGTGTGTGCCTGCGTGTGTGTGTGTGTGTGTGTGTGTGATACTTCTAGCCACTGTTATTTTGATTTAACAAGACATCCACTCTGATAACTTGTTTCTTTTAGAAACCCAAATTCCTCTCTGAACATCCAGATCCTTCGGCTGCTTTGAAGTTCTGGTTGTTTAAAATCGTCTATAGAGAAATCCTAGAACTTGTTTAACTTATTACAGAATGATATGTATATGGTTGGTTGTGTCACTTCTATTTAGCCCAAGCGGGTTTAATACACAGTGGATGAAATTCTACCGGAGTCTTTCTCACATTCTAATTAGAATTTAACTCCTGCTTCCTAGTGGACTATTCCTGGACAAGGGGAAGAATAGCACGTTGGTCCAGCTTCAATTTGATATGAAGCCGTGTGTGTGGGTGTGTGTGTGTGTGTGTGTGTGTGTGTGTGTGTGTGTTTGTCTGTGTGTATGCACGCGCAAATGGCCAAGCAGAGACAGAATGTGGATATGCATTGATATTTCAAGGCTTTATGAACCTCACTGATCTTTTTTTTATCAAAGACAATTGTAAAAGTCAATTATTTTCCCAGCATTAGATGAAATGTTACTTTTTTGCACCTCATGAAAATACCACCATTACAGATATACAATACTGTTGAACTCACACTGAGAAGGACATGTCTGTGGCTTAAATTAAAGTAACAATCACCAAAGTTATTGTATTGGGTCCTATACAAAGGTTGCCACCTATGCCGTAGTCTGAACTCGACTACAAAGGATATTCAACAGCTCTCTGAACCAACTACACATACCCCAACCCCTCCATCACGCGGCCACACAAGGTAAATAAGCTGTTATTCCACTGTTGTTTAGACAGATTCTGCAGAGATTGGTCACGTAATGAAAAGAAAATAGCAGCGATGTTCCCATGACGGATATGGTAAACCAAATTGAGACAGGCTGCTCAGCCGGCTCTGAGTTCGCACCTCTGCTCTCACATTGCCGCCCTCCTGCTCCCTCCCCCCCATTGTAGCGAGGGGAGACTGCCCGCTCCGACCCCGGCCCCACTGACTCACCCTTTCCACAGAACCCGATCTGCCTCCGAGGGCCCATGCGCTCACGTCCTGTCGAGGATTTGTTGATTTCTTTAATCACGGACCCAGCTCTGCTCGTCTTTGTTTGTTTTGCAGAACAAGCAGCAAACACAAAGCACTTAAGTTGGTCCCGCGGAACAAAGAGCAGGAGGTTTTGCAAGGGGGGATGCTGAGTTCTTGATTGCATCTCGAAGGTCGTTGTAATTACTGCGTCCTGCCGTCAGCTTTGCCCTCCTCGTATGCCTGCGCGCTGCAGCAAAACTATGTCAAGTGCAATTATGGATAAGGCATCTTTAAGATGTATGATGGATAACCAAACATGTTTTCCTCTCTTTTGCCGTACACATTTTACAGGAACGATAAATATATCATATCAAGGCAACAACAAACTTGAAAGTTTTTTCCATTATTTTATTTATTTAAAGTCATGCCAAATCATACATTATTGAATGTCTTCATCCCTTGTGGAGCATTCAGCAAAGATTATCATAGGCAAGAGTATACACCAGTCATTTTCCTCCTCTCGTCTTCCACAAACGTCATGTCACCATTGAAACACACACTGAACATGGCAACATTTTAATTACCAAAAAAAACAATAATTCTGCAATCATCACTTTTCATTTTTCGATTAATATTAACAAATTGTTTTAAATCACCAAAATATGATCCCATACATTGATGTTTTATACTTGTTTTATTATGTGCATTTTCATTGCTGCTTAAATGTCACAAAGAGTTTGTGACATTCAAGATTACATTCGCGGCGACAACCTGTTACCCATATTATAATGATGTCATGTTTGTCCTGCTTGTCTCTATTGCTTTGGGTCTAATTTCACATGTCAGGCCTAGTTTATTTAAAACACCAGGGCTCAGCATTTCAGATCCAGTTGTGAGTAAATGTAAACCTGCCACCGTAACACATTGAAGAACGATAAGCACAAAAATTGTTTTGAATATACACATTTTCTTTAAAAATTTTTGAAGATGTATTTTCTCTATCTAGAAACTACTCAAACCAACCTTAACCTCAAGATTTAAACTAACTCTCAAAAAAGTTATCAATACTGATAAAGTAGACAATTTATTTATATTCTCTAGTTAACTAAGTAAACTTCTATATTTAAAATGGCTATTTTGAAATAGCCATTAAACCTACAGGGTTATTACCTACAGGTAAAACCTACATGGTTTTAAAGTGAGTATTTCAATCACCACCATTTTGGTCCAACTTACCTATTTTGAGAAACTCATTGGAATGACACTGGATCACACATATATACATTCTCTCCTTTGCAATAGCATCTCTATATTGCCAAGGACATGTATGCCCATTGACTAAAAGCACATGTTCTCCTACTTATGTCTGTGCAGAGATATGTTGTCATGTGGTACATTGAATATATAATCTCATTTGTGTATTTTCGTGGTTCTTCATGGCTCCGGTTCTTTGTCCTCTGGAGGATGTCATCCTTTTTGCTAATGTCACTGTGTGGGCCTGCAAAGCAGTCTTGACTTTTGATAGGCTCTGTGTAGTCCTGCAGATCCTGACAGAAGTCTATTGTGTCATGTCTGTGTGTTTCTTTTGGAGTGCGTCTCATACTCAATTTGGTGGCTGACCTCAGATCATACGCAGAGCACCCACCACGTCAGCCCCCGGTTACCGACACAGCCCTTGGCTACCCCTCGTGCCCCACATCCAGACATGGCAGAGCCAGCGCGGGCCAGAATTGGACAGAACCGTCCACTGGCAGTACTGGGGGAGAGGAAAAGGGTGGAAAGGACAAACACACACCATTTAATGCTATTTCTGTCATGTAGAACAGCAATCATCGTTGATCTAATTAGGCTGGTCTGCATAATGGACGTCTCTAAGGCCATCATGAAAGGTTCCAGATATTTGCCCTTTCTGAGTGGCGGTTCACTTCACAAACTCAGGCAATTGTGGGATACACAGGAGTCATGACAGAGGCCGGTCCCTGAGAATGGAAGCCAGACGTCATGTGCTTGTGTGTTCTCATCCTGCACACAGGATGAAGGAAAAAAGGCCCGCACAATAATAGTAACGCTACAATCACATGTTTGTCATTGTCCAGATCCGTATGTTATTTGAGTTCAACCAATTTGGAAGAAATATCGTTTTGTATTGCTTTGTATTCACGCATCATGTTGTCACGAAGACAGTCGTATAGTTGTCTCCTACACTGGTCTTCCGTGAAGGCCTTTAATTTGTTGGAAGCAAAGATTAAGGTTGAATTAAGGCTCCATCTTTTTTGGAGCACCTGGGTGTACCTCTTTTTATCTAATTTGGAGATCTTTCTATTGCTTGTTTTCAAATGATCATGCATTCACGTTGTTTTTAATAGGCTTGTATTTTCAGGGTATTGGTAGATGGGGCATATATCTTGACTAAGAATTTGTGCGTCATTGATACACAATGATTATCGTTTGAATACTATATATAGGTTTTTTCCGGCATTCCAGCGAACACATTTCTGGCCAGAATTGTTAGTGGCAATTCCTTTGTGGGGTGTGTAGAACTGTAGAGCATGCTTCTAGTTTAACTTTTTTAGGGAAAAGCATCCAGCGTCTTTTTATCTGCACTTTGTTTGGGTTTTGTTTGGGTTTTGTAATATGTATTCATTTCACCCGCAGTAACCGATGAAGTCCAAACGCTTCTACAGGTTCAGACCCATAGAGAATATGCCGACCGACAGTAAAGGTTCTTTGGTTCCAAGTTTGGCTTTCGTTTCCCATCCAAATTGATATGTATCTAAATTCAGCATAAACATTACACATTCCACAGCATTCATTATGAAATGGAATAAGTTTTCATGAAAACCTCGGAATGTTTCAAAGAAGCACACAATTTTCGATATTTCTGGTCATCCTTTTGTTTATGATTCAGATCTATCTGGCATTTGTCAAGTGCATGAGTTTTTGTGTGTGTGTATGTGTGTGTGTGTGTGTGTGTGTGTGTGTGTGTGTGTGTGTGTGTGTGTGTGTGTACGTATGCCCGCGTGTGTGTATGTGTGTATGTGTGACCAAGGTTGCATCTGTAGTTATGTGGATGATTATGCTCTCTTACTGTTGGCACTACGATCAAGCCGCTGAGAGTAAGGACACGCATGCAGACAGATAAATATCCTTTGAAAGTGATTG
This sequence comes from Trisopterus minutus, assembly GCA_027122715.1. Classification (NCBI taxonomy): domain Eukaryota; kingdom Metazoa; phylum Chordata; class Actinopteri; order Gadiformes; family Gadidae; genus Trisopterus; species Trisopterus minutus. The sequence goes on from JAOPUD010000035.1 coordinate 10,556,760, forward strand.
GAGACTTCATTTGACACGTAAAGTTGCTTATATTGAATATAATAAGGAAATTATGGACGACGAAAGACTAAATATTTTGAGATTTGAATTCATATATTTTCCATTATGAACTTCCCTGATTTCGATTTTCATAACACAGCACAACAATAAACATTTTAGCTACTTATAATATACATAAAAGATGAAGGCTTGCGCTGAGGAACTAGTGTTGGCAATTTGGAGATAAAACAGATAGCATCGTGGCTTATAGCACAGCCCAGTACACATACAATACTGTGTACAATACAACCAACTGCAAAATGATCAATATTCTTTGGAAGCTGTATTGAGACTTTTTTTTTTTGGGACACCAATTATTCATCATTTGTTGTGAGATACAATGTTTATCTTGCGCACACGTCCTTAATCTAAACAATGCTTTCAACAAAAAAGATCATAATAAATTATTATCTTTGTCCCCACCTCCAAAACTCATATGCAATACATACAGTATAGTACATCTGCAATGTGGTACCCTTCTTAACCATGACTGGCAAGTTATATCCAAGAAGAGGTCTTGGAGGCAGTAAGAACTACGAACTGTACCTGCCTCTGTGTACCTTGCCCTCTCCAGATGCCACCAAGGGCCCTCCATACGGCCCAGTGGGACAGCTATGCGAGGCCTACTCTTGTTTCAGGCTGTCAGATGACATCAGTCTGCATGGGGCCTCATATCGTTGAACAGAACAGGTTAGCAATGACCCAGAGGAGCAGCCGTGCTCTGATGTTAGAGGTTAGGGAGCCTGTGTTAGTCATGACACGCTAGCACAGGAAGCCTAGGGTCAAAGCTCACGATGCAGAATTTTTTTTTTTTTTTTCAAATCTGCCTGACATAGTATATATTGTACTTCAACATATGCCTTTAGATAAATATGCACAATAAATATTTAACTTCCAACTGAATGTAGGAATACATTGTACGTAGTACAAGTTTAAGACATTTTACTTATGTACAGGTATACGTGCGTGTATACATGTGTGTGTGTGTGTTAATTGTTTTAATCTGATGGGAATTTCTAGTTGTGGTCTAGGCAAGGCATACCTTGTTTTATGCTGACAGGTTTTAAGCACATCTAGACCTATACTAAGCATGCAAACATACTGAAAATAACTTTGAAGATATCAACAGGTTGAAAAGCTGTTTACTCTTTTGCAGTTGGACATTGCATTGCAACAGTAACCATGTTTTCTTTCTTTCAGAATTCCTCTCTCTGCCTTATATGAAATCAAACGAAGAAGATCTATATTGTCAGGATAATCATTTATTCAGGCATTAAACATACGATTATTATTATTATTATTATTATCATTATTCATCCCAGATTGGAATCTGAGTGTTACACATAAGACAGACAGGAAGACTTTACATAAATATAAAAAAAAATGTGTTTGAGAATCTCTGGAAGAGTATAAGCCATATAACCATTTAATTGCTCCCAGAATGGTTTGATGTATCTTCTTGATGGGCAAACAAAGGACGGGTTTGGTCATTGCGTCATGATTGCCCTGTCTATAATTGTGTGCACAATGTCACCTTTTGCGGGGTATGCTAGAAAACCAAACATATTTGGGGACCGCAAATTATTCCCAGAGCTGCCTTGTGCTTGTCTCGCACGCACTCTCTTTTTTTATATTTTAGCAGAGGTTTCATATATACTCTTACAGCGTTATACAATGTTATACCGCTTATTGGTCAACATTTGTTCTGCTAACAGAATTAGCAATTGTCACTATTCCTCATCTTCATAAGTACACAGGTCAAACCAAATACTGAACCCTAAACAACTCTACCACTGCACCACACACACAGAATACCAAAACTTCTGCCTTTGCATATGGTGGTGCATAATATCCACTGGCTGTAATAATGATAATGCCGGTGGTTTGCTGGCAATCCGTCTGTGACACATGTGGGCCATGAATTATTAATGTTCCCCAACTAACTGGAGGAAGGGTTGCAGTGCAGAGAGCACAAAATGGCCCTCCAAAACACATACAGTAAAATACCCTGATTCAACTCTTTGGAAGGTTTGGTTGTGATCTGTTATTTAGATAACACAATTTCTAAAAGCACAAGAAGCACAAGTACAGGTTGTTCAACGGCGAAGTGAAAATGTGCACGCTTGCTCGGTCTGCTCAAGGAGTGACATGGGGCTAAAGTGTTTGTGGGGCCCTTGTGGTTTTCAGCCAATAAATCCTCAGTACATGTTTAATTCAGTCAGATGTGCTGCATGAGAGGAGCACAGAAGGATACACGGCTATTACTCTGCACCTCAGATCAGAGAGAGCAGAGGGGGGGGTCTGGAAATCTATATCCTACACCTGGGGGTTGGGTTGGGGGGGGGTCATTCTCGAAAAAAGGGCAAGGCAGGAAAACAGGGATCAGGGAGGGGAGTGGAGTAAAGCACTCTGAAAAATGGCATGCTTTTACATGGTGCAAGAACTACTGAAAGAGACAGTGTAGGGGAGATGTTGTTTGACTATATGGCACTACAGCAATGTTAGTTCTCTGCAACACAAAGGCAAGGGAAAGAGGAGAAGTAAATAAAGAGGGGGGTAATAGAAAAAAAGACAGAAACCAAGAGAAATAGAGAGAAAGAAACAAGAAACACACACACGCACACACACACACACACACACACACACACACACACACACACACACACACAACAAAACACAGCATTATGACAGATTGCCAACATTGTGTTACTTACTCTACATTTGAGTGGATTGCACAAGACAACACAATGCATTCATTTCGCACTGTGTCATGGAGGATTTGAGAGACCAGATGCCTTGTTATTCCAATTTTATTTTTAACCATCTACAAAGCATGACATTTCAGGGAAACAATGGCATCCAGGCACGGGCTGACTTGCGATTACCTATGGACAGTGCCGCCATCTTCTGGCCATTTCATGTGTTTTTCTCATTATGTAATTCAATATTTTAATCGGTTTAATTTACTTTTGGTCTTGCGTGTTGCTAAATAGATTACTGTTTATGTGGGAAACCAGGCTTAAATAAAGGAGTTGTGTGAGTGGACTCTAAATTATCTAAAATCTTAATTCATTGAATTAATTATCAAGCAATGATCAGATCAAATTGTTTGGATAGGATTGTAGTTCCCTCTATTGTGATATTTTTATGTATAATTTACTCAAAGTTTTTTCCTTAATGTCTAATGCCAATTAAGGTCAAGTATTTTCCAACAGCTGAATGTAGTGGGAGGATGCAAAACACAAATAGAAAGATATAGATGAATTATGGAGGAATGGATTGATCTGTAACCCTTGTTTTTATTTTACCTTTCCAATATTACATTAGGTTACATTATAAGAATCAGAATCAGAATCAGAATTACTTTTATTACATCTTGTAGTACACAAGTAAACAAGAGTAAAATTGACGGTTGATTCTAGTGCGGTTGATTCTAGTGTAAAAATGTGAAATATGTATTTAACTCATCTGCTTTTGTTAAGATGTGTGAAAATGCTGTGCAAATTATAGAAATATAAAAAATCTGATTTAAAAAATCAGTTTTCGCAGCGTGCATGGGGTTGGTTTGGGGGTAGTGGGTTCCTCCAGAGCCTGAAAAAAACAAGTCGTCATCCTCTGGGTTTTGGTCCCAAGGCTTCAGTACCGATTTCCCGACGGCAGTAGCTCAAACAGTTTCCGGTTGGGGTGTCTGGGATTCTGAGGGCCTTCTTGACATACCGGGCCTTGCAGGTGTCCTGGAAGGAGGGAAGCTCACGTCCACTGATCCTTTCAGCTGTCTGCACTGCCCTTTGCAGCATTTTGCGGCTTTGGGCATTGCAGTTCTCGTACCAGGTTGTGATGAATCCTGTTAAGATGTTCTCTGTTGTGCCTCTGAAGAAGGCCCTGTAGGATCTTGGGCCACAAGCAAAACTCTTTCAGCCTAAGGTGTTTGGTGTTGGTGTGCTCCTCCCAGGTGAGGTCTTTGGTGATGTGGACCCCCAGGAACTTAATGCTGTCTAGTACCCTCTCCACAGCCGACCCATTGATGGTGATGGGGTCTTGAATCTGTCTCTTCCCCCTGATGTCCATCACAAGCTCCTAGGATTTGTCGGCGTTGAGAACAAGGTCGTTGTCCTGGCTGTACTGAGCCAGGCGGTTTGACCTCGCTCCTATAGGCCGTGTCATCGGCGAACTTGATCACTGTGTTGGATCCGTGTGTAGCCACACAGTCGTAGGTTTACAGCAAGCAGAGCAGGGGGCTTAGGACACAGCCCTGGGGGGCTCCTGTGCTGATGGTCAGGGGACGGGGATCCTGGAACCTATCTTTACCACCTGTTTTCGAGCTGACAGGAAGTCAAGGATCCAATTGCATAGGCTGGGATCAATGCCTAGGTCCATGAGCAGGGGACTATGGTTAACTATAATCCAGGAACAGCATCCTCCCATAGGAGTACCTCTTGTCGAGGTGGGTGAGGGCTGAGTGGAGTGCTGTGGCAATGGCTTTGTCTGTCAATCTGTTGTTCGTTTTTGTGAGGGTCCAGGGTGTGAGGGTCCAGGGTGGGTGGCAGCATTCTGCAGATCAGCACCTTGATGAGCTCCTCAAAGCATTTGCTCACTATTGGGGTGAGAGCAACAAGGCGCCAGTTGTTTGGACATGTGACCTTGCTCTTTTTTGGTACTGGGATGATGACTGAAGACTTGAAGCAGGTCGGCACTATGCCCCCAGAGAGGTAAATAAAGGTAAATGATGCAGGGTGGGCATGGCACACCAACCCTCCTGCAAAACATGATTGTATGGCTAATTACAGACCATCTCTAGACCAGTCCAGAAACACCAGAAAAGTGTGTGTGTGCGTTTGTGTGAGATTTCTGATTTTCCTTTTTGAAAAGACTCTTTTATGACACTCTTGACAAAATTAAGAAACTGCATCAATTTGCAGCACTAACATATTTATATTATTTTCATGGGATGATGCTGTCTGAAGAGATGAGTTTTACCCTGTGGCAGAGTATTGGTAGGGTTTCAGTTGTCCTGATGTCAGTTGGGAACTCATTCCACAATTGTGGACCCATGACAGCAAAAAAACCCCACAAGATTATGTTGAGCAGATGCTGGGGTCTCCAAGCAAGAACCATTTTTAGACCCAGATGTGGGACTTAAAATGATGAGCCACATTGTGATATGTTGTTTGAAGAACGCAAGAGCCAGTATAATAAATGCTAGTGGAACCAAGTGACAATCCAGAAACACATAAATACTAAGCCCAGATTCATTACACTTATCAATCAGTTTATACAATTTGGTTTAATTAAATTAATAACAGTTTAATGATATCGACATTATACCGAAAGCTTTTAAGATAAGTAGGAATGTTATTAAGCTAACAGTTAACTACAGATCTAGTAATAACCGTAACCCATATAATACTGATATGTAATAATGCTTATTACAATATTGGCTAATGTGAATGGCTAATGGTTAACTATGTACCCATATTGTAAAGTTACTCTATCGACTTTCAAGAGAGTACATTAATTCAGCATTGACTTAATTTTTGCTTTGTTTACCTTAATTTGAGTACAATTTTAAATGGATAAGAATATTATGCTGGGTTCCTATACCTTTATGTAAATAAATGTATAACGATACACTTTTGGCAATACTTATTCTATCATACGCTCTCCAAGTCATCCTCGCCAAAGATCTTCAGGTTGGCTTTAAACACATCATGTAATAGAGTTGATGATCCTTATCATCAACCATATCATCATCATGACGTCATGGAGTACATTATCAGACCAAAATATTTATAGCTGTCTATGAATTCATCAAATATACTGAAATCAGTATCGTAGTCGAACGCCATTATTTTTATCTTAACGTGAAGAAAACCTTCCTGAAAAAAAAGACTGCGATCGTATGAATTCCAGTGATGTAGACTTTACTGTCAGGCAAGCGTAGCAGTACTGAAAGGGGCCTTGTTAGCCATCCCCTTTAGCTTAGCCGCAGCTAGTCAGCAAGTGATCGGCACGAGCACCGTGCATCTTAATACCGTTCGAATCACGAGAAACAAATAGAAATTTGACAACTTAATTGGCAAAATACGAATCTCTTTGAGGACAAAGAGTATAAAGGTAAGGGAATACTGTAAACGACACCCGATTCACATTTTAAGTCGCCTTAGGTAGTCTTTTTCTCTGTAGAATGACTGAACTTGGCAAACCGAGAAGCAGAATTCGCATACATCAATCCGTCGTAGGAAAACGACTCGTAATAAGTAAGCGACGTTAAAAAAATATAATGAATGAACTAGTTTTCGTAATTTTCGTGAATACTAAATCCACAACGTTATAATGGTGGACCACTTTGTATCCTGGCTAGCACCCTAGCTTTAAGCTAACAATGCAACATGGACACAACAAGGGGCTCTTTTCTTAACATTTCCCCAGAACAAACGATACACTTGGTAGCATCCGCTAACTGATCATATCATCCGCACATTATACATAGCGTTGGATAAACGCGATTTTTTTCTGCTAACAATCTTAATCTTCATGAGGTTAAGCTGCACTTTGAATATTAAGGCCGGGATTTTGACTTGTCCTTTTCTAATCTGTTACTTCGAAATCAAAGTAGGGGCTCTGCGCTACACGAAGGCATTCTTTCATTTAACAATACAACGTTGTACATCTGGGGTCTTTAATATAATTTAAGTTAGATTTATTGTACACAGTGGGTTAAACAGAACTGAATCGGTTTACATAAGACGATAGCATCGCTGTATGAGGTCTAGGCCAGCTGTTGTGACATTCTTCTGAATCATTTAGCCAAGTCCATAACTATAAGAATGCAATCATGTTCATGATACAAATCTTGGCCATTTTTATTGGATCCAACCAGATTTGGCTCACGTCTTCATATAAGCTAAAGATAAGCTAAAGGCTGGGCTGTGATTGGGTCCCCTCAGACAATGAAGTACCGTAGTGGGTCAGTTGTCCGAGGACGGTAACGTTAGCTACTGCCATTGTAGCATTTAGGAAAACGAAGTAGGCTACTTCAGCCCCCTTTACGTGTTATTGCGAATCTGCTGATTGTCATGCACGAACAATTTAACTATGTAGCGCAGATTTCTTTTTACAGTCCTGAGTTTATGTAGCTAAACAATAATGCAGTGTCTACTCCAGCCTCTTTATTGATTCTGTTCATCTTTCCATGCATACAGCTTTATGTTCAGTTAAGAACAGCATCATGCTTAAAGCTTCATTGTGGGACTTTTTTATTGTGCATATTTATCTAATTGATATATTTATGTGAACACCTTTTTTTGCTTTCATTGGTGAGATTTTGTTGATGTCACTAAATTAACAATTTCCAATCTTTGATTTATTATTTACACGTCACTCACACAAACTACACTTAAATGATGTTGGAGATTAATAGTTCTAGTTGTAGTTTAAGATTCAAAAAAAATTGATTGAATAAATTATTTGAAAATACTTAAGTTGAGTTGCAGAAACAGTACATCCTCCATGGTATTTCCTTATGTAACGAGTGATTATTATCTTCTGTAGATGCCTTCAGCAACAGTCGGCAATGGTGCGGCCCAGTCTGCCAGTCCAGAACTGGGACTTGGAAGTCATTCTGAGGTTATGAAGCAGGTTATAAATGTGATTGAGAAGAAGGTTCGCAATATGGAAAAGAAAAAGGTAACTATATACTGTCATGAGAATTTTTTATCCTCTTTATATATATATTTAGTTCAGTCTATTTGTTGTGTCCTTAATGAGGCATGAAGAATTCTCTAGATGAAAAAGCATATAATTTTGTTTATTACATTTTTAATTTGTTTGCAATTGAGTGTTGATGTAAATATGAGGTACTTTACATATCACATGAGAAATATGAATTAATGCTATCGATAGGATATTCGTAATCTTAAACTATTGAAAAACTCTATGTTTAGGGTAAACTGGATGACTATCAGGCCAAGAAGAACAATGGGGAGCGGCTGAATCAGGATCAGCTGGTACGTATATAACCCCTAGGTAGTTACTTCATATCACTCTGATGCATGGTCAGTTTATCATTCTAGTTTTCATTATCCTTCTTAAACAACTTATTATTGCTGTTATTCAATCAAAATACATATGTTGTTTTAGAATGATGAAAGAATAAGCCTAAGAGTTTTGTAGTTGGTTATAGAATCTATTACTTGACCTGAAAACTATACAATTTCTGAACAAGATTCCTTGATACTCATTATTGTACTTGCCACAAGACTGTATTTAATGTGTTCTATTTCCTACCTTAAGGATGCTTTGACAAAGTTTGGGGAGATCACCAACAACCTTGAGTTTGCCCGGGAACTGCAAAAGGGCTTTTTGACTTTGGGCCAAGAGGTACATGTTCACTTACACATAATCACTGTTTATTGGAAGTTAAATAACTAGTGTTGTGGCTTAATTAGAAGATGGATGGATGTTTAAGATGACTGATGGTAGCCAGCACATGCTGAGGTCAACGCAACCACAGCTGGTCATATCTGCCGAGGGAGTGCAAATGTGTCAACGCATCGTTTCTTAGCCACGATTAGCCTTAACCACACCATGTTGGAACTACGGTTGTAATAATTTCCAAGTACAAGGCCTAACTCTGGGCTGGTGTTGATTGCAGGTGAGCAAGGTGGTGAAGAAGTCTGTAAGGAGAGAGCAGCTACAGCGGGAGGAGATGGAGCAGCGGAGGTTGAAGATGGTCCTGGAGCTGCAGTTCCTGTTGGACCGGTTGGGAGAGGACGAGGTCAGGCAGGACCTGAAACGACCCGAAGCTGACGGCACCTCTGTGCTCACCGATGCCGACCTCAGAACCCTGGACCAGTTCTACAAGCTGGTGGGACCGGACAGGAACTACGACGTCAGGTGCTGCTCGCTCTCGTGTGGTGTGTCCAGGGTAATCTAGAAGTGATGGAGTACGGGATGGATGTCGGCGGTGGGAGGAATAAAATGATTTATAGAGAGATGGATGCCCAATGATGCACAGGTCACGCCCCATTATGTTTTTATGACCAACCTGTGGCAGTTTTTAGCACTTCAATCCGCAAAGTTGTAAATGCAATAAGAGAAGCAGCCACCGAAATTGGCAGGCAAATAATGAGTGCTGAACGGATACCACTGAGTATTCAGAAGTACCGTGTTAAGAACAGTACTCATATCAGTCTGAGAAAAAAAACTGCCATCTGCTCATGTATTGTACATTTCAGCTAAAAATGTGACCATTTTGCTTTCACTAATAGCAAACATTGCTACACTCTGCAATAATTTGTCTATATACAAAATCATTTATTTTCTTGAATACTTTAAATGACAAGATTATCAGAACCAAGCCATATTGTGTGTTGCTTAGGTCAGATTTGTTGCTAGTGCTTATCACAGCCATGTGAACAGGATTCTCTTCTCGCCTTCCAGGTTGACTGACCAGTACGAGGATGCCTCACTACACCTGTGGGATCTGCTAGAGGGCCGGGACAAGCCAGTAGCCGGAACCACTTGTAAGTGTGTCCATTGTCTGCAATGTCTGAAGGTTTGATGTGAAAGCTGGAATCCACCCCATTAGTGTGTAAAACATCTTGCGAACCAAAAGATTTGAGGTTCCCACTGTGCAACTACCGGTGCATCAAGGGTGCACACACTCCGCCGAACTCCCAACCCAACATGGCTCCAGCTATTTCCATGCAGGAAAATAACATAAAAATGCAAATAGAAGCACACTACTGGTATTTTAGTTTGACGTTCTTTGCTTGCAAAAAAAAGTTATACTGAAAAAGGACATTCCTTCCAGAATAGTCTCAAGATCATCCGATCACAAAAGTCCCATTAAACCACAATTGTAGTTGAAATGCTAGGATTCCTAACCCATAATCTGTAACCGCTACCAGTTCTGAGAATAACCTTCTGCAAATACAAATGTAGTGTACATATGCAAGTGCACACTTTGCATTTCGTTTCAATCAAGCACAGTGCTCATGAAGGCGAGGGCAACAACTAAAGACATCTCTTGTCTCCTACCCTCAGTGGTCTCTGATAGATGTGCATTGACTGTGTTCCAGACAAGGTGCTGAAGGAGACTCTGGACAAGGTGCTGCTAAGTGGCTACTTTGACCGAGTTCACACGCATCAAAACGGAGCGGTGTGTGAGGAGGTGGAGGAGGGAGAGGAGGAGAGCCAGATAGTGGAGGAGGAAGAGCCCAAGGCTGAGGAGCCGCCATCTGAACCTGGTAACCACCACGAGACCACTACTGAATGTGATGGCCTAGCCTTTCCACAGAGATCTATTCTTGTTGCTTATCATGACATGTGCTTTAAGTATAACAGTTTATGTCCCATCTGTTATAATGTGCTGAGAATGACAGCCATTGGTACTGCCCTCGTGGCTATGGACAGCACCATGGCTACCTGACATGTGATGGTGAATTCTTTGGCTGCTAAGCAGGGCTGATCCTGCATGGGAAACCAGATGGTGCTGGTAGAGGTGTTGGAGGGGCAGTAGGGGGTGCTTATCTCTCTGGCCTCTGAACTATAAACAACGAGCCAGGACGGAGACAGGGACTCTGCCCTCTAAATTATGGCTTTTTTTCTAATCAGTGGCCCAACTTGCTTCCAAACTTCAGCTATGCCTCAGTTTTACAGAACATGCGTTATCTTTTTTTACCAGAAGGAACAGCTACTGAAGATTACACTGAGCCTTTGGAAGTGGAAACCACAGAGGTGAGCACAGTATTCAATGAAGTCGTTCATAACCTGATATTCGCCGGTATTGAGGGAACACTTTCTATTGAAATATATCTATTTTTTTGTTGGACACTCTTTTTGTGTTATCATTTTTCAGCGTGTGGTCTTCTGTTGTAGTTTGTAAACAGACAGTTCATTCCAGAAACGGCTTACAGCACTACAGAACAAGACCAAGTGGACGGCTGGACAGTGGAGGCCCAGGTATTGCCCAACGGTCCTTTGTGACCACACGTCGCACCATATCTCTCTCAGATGGCGTGTTCAGTGTTTAACGGCCCGTCTTGTTGACCTTCCGTCTGTTGTGCTGTGCCAGATGGTGAACTCCCTACAGCATCAGCCCCTTGCCCAGCTCACGCCAGAGCCCCCTGCCAGCGTGGACCAGGACACCGCGTGCCCCCCGGCAGACCCTGTGGTCCGGAAGCAGGTGGTGCAAGACCTCATGGCCCAGATGCAGGGCACCTTTAACTTCATGCAGGTCAGAATTGCAGGTGTACAATGGGCTACTATTACATTACAAGTAGATTACAGGGTCCTGCTGTGACGCTTTTGTACCAATTCAGAAAGGTGCAGAAACCTTTTGGATAGGAGCATTAAGTATTGGCAGCACATACTTGTGTGGAAGCTATGACGATGGCTCTAACCGTCTTGGTCACGCCTGACAATCATAAAGCCAAACCCAAGGCCGTATTCAAGTCTTAAAAAAAAAAGTAAAAAATTGTGACATTATTATCAATGATCAAACACATGGTGAGAGCTGTCGCATCTGCGACATTGCTTTGACTTTTTAACATCTTATCTGAAAGACTGAGACGATGGACCTACTGCATGTAACGTTTTTTCAAAGATGAGATAGGCATTATGTATTGGTAGCATTTGTTAACTGTAGATAAACCTTGAGCTTGACACATCCATTTGAAAGTCCCCAACCTACATAATTGCTCACACTAGTCCTAGGAGGTGATATTCTTTGACACTAGGGGGAGTTATTTCCCCAGCTATCAAATCAAGGACGCTCATTTTCTTTATCAAAACACAGTTAATGTTAATGGTGTAAAAATAACTACAAACAAACTTTGATTAGCATTATTGGATGCATCTGCATTTTGATCTTGAGGTTGATAAAGACATTGCAAGATTTTGCAATGTATTTATCCAATCACCCAACCCTAGTGTCAACCAAGTCGACCCTTAATAAAAAATGTTCCTCTCCTTCCATGTAGGACTCTATGCTGGAGTTTGATGGACAGGCCCTGGACCCGGCCATTGTGTCTGCTCAGCCCATGAAGCCAGCGCAGACTGTTGGCCTGCAGCAGATGGGCCTCGTTTCAGGTGAATATGTCAACGTAACCGATGTGTTGCATGTGTCTGTCCTGTACCTGGGGTTAGGGTTAGTGTTGCAGGAAAATATTAGAAAAATACAGGAGGAACGGGATTTCACTATTTATTTAGCGTTTGTCCAAAGCGACTTCAGTGATGAAGATTACTTAAAAAGTGCAAGAACCATTTAAGTGCATAAAACTTAAGTGTTTCATACATTTAATTAAATAAAACATAATAAGAAATGTAATCTTTAATTTGTGCTTTGCTCAAGCTTTATTCACGCTGACCCAGTAGCATTCAAATCGATTATTTCCCTTGCACAACATCTCACAGGTCTTTATCTTGCTACCAAGATAACATATTCTATCCCTTGTAGTTGTGGAGATGTACTCTTATTTAATTTACCAATGTTATTTCAGGCCAGAACCTGAGAAAGAGGCCTAGTAATGCTCAATACACTAAAACATCCTTGGCTTCACGCTTTGTTCTCAACAGCCCATACAGAGTCCCGGCTCCCCCAAACCACCATGGTTTCTGGACCACTGGAGTCTTCACAAGTGAGTACAACACAAGCTGCAGTCAAGCGCAATACTCCATACAAGATGAGGCGATTAGCAATAAAAGGCCTAGCTTTCGCTCTAAATATTAGCCCAGTCGGTACAAAAAAACATGGCGTCATCCATCAAAGTCCCAGCCTACCTCCCTCAAGACCACCATGACCTCCCCTCGCTCTGCCCCACTCTCCCCCCC
>JAOPUD010000035.1:10572125-10584161 GCA_027122715.1 Trisopterus minutus
GTGTGTGTGTGTGTGTGTGTGTGTGTGTGTGTGTGTGTGTGTGTGTGTGTGTGTGTGTGTGTGTGTGCGTGTCCCAGCAGTATGCTGTCTGTGTATAGGTCCCTGTTCGCCAAGCGTCTTGGTGGTTGTCTTCACACACGTACTCCAATCATAACCATATACAAAGCTAGTCTTAACTTTGCAGTTTTGCGCCCTTGGCCTAATCTTGATGGACTGGCATTCTGTTAATGCCCATATTTCCCGCTGAAGCTGCCGAGAGCTAATGTTTTCGCCCTGCACATAATTGTGTTTCTTTCTATGCAGATGTTGAGTAAGATACTTGACTTGTGCTGTAGACTTTGATTAAAACAAGCCGTAGAGCAGTAATAAAAAGATTAATGGGACAAATTAAAGTTCTCCAAACTATAATAATAGATATAATTTATATAGGGCTTTTTTGGGGTCACTCAAAGACACTTTACAAAGAAAAACAAGAAAACAAAATACAGAAAAATAAAAAATAAGGTTTGGAATATCAGGTGTGGTATAGGTAGGGTCATTTATAAGGTTGTGCAGCTGATATTGGGTCTATAATATGTGTCAGGTTTATTTTCCACTCTTCAATGACACATTATACTAATGAATAGCCTGCACTTATGTTAAGGTATACAAAATTCACATACTGGATATGAGATATCAAAGGCATAATGGTAGCTTGTGTGTTGTATATGGTGGGGGTGTGTGCATGTAGGTGTAATGTTTTTTTCTGTTTTGTTTTCCTCTCCGTCCTGTAGGTATTTAACATGAACGCTCCAGTCCCCACTGCCAGCGACGGTTCGGTAGAGCCGCTGAAGCAGCCTACCCAGTTTCCAAGTGGCTATGCACAGGGCTTCAGCAGCCCTGCGGAGCACACTGGGGACCAGGCAGACGTGGCCCAGGACGCTCTGCAGTCAGGTAATCGACTAGGCCTGCGTTGACACAGGACCTCCTTACACAATAGCCCTGAGCAGCTATAGAGAAAAGCCTCCCCTTACACATGGCAATATGTTCTGAGGGCATACCATTGCAGCACAATAGGAAATCGCCTGGAAATCCCACATCTAGAAAGCTGTAGAGTCGAGGGGCGGCACCAAGCATGCATTTGAAAATATCACTGCACGCAATTTGACAACACTACGACCTATCAGAAGAATACAAGGGGGGACGTATCCAGACCAGCGGAGCTAACCAATAGACGTAGTCTTAGAGCAGCAACGCTTTTGGCCGCCTATATCAGATACACTGATGTGATTGGTTAATGTTCTGGGCCAGGGGAAGCGGCGAGGGACTCTGGATTTCCAACTTAGCACAATTTGGACCTGAAAAGCTGCAACCGTCATTCCTCAAGTGTGTTGTGAACGTTCTGCCGTTGGTTTCCCTTTGTGCAGTGGTTGGTGGATTCCAACCCCATGAGCAGACCATGGCCCAGGCCGGGGCCCAGCAGCAGTCGGCCCAGCCTGCTGGCTTCACCCGGCCCGCCCAGCCCTACTTCAACGGCAGGGGCGCTCCCAGGGGTGGACCCCGTGGCGGCCGCGGCATCATCAACGGCTACCGCGGCGGGGCCTCCAACGGTTTCCGGGGTACGATACCTAAGTTAATCGTCGTCAGGCTGAGCTCTTAGAGACGCATCGCTAAAAATTTGCTTCAAGTGTTTTTTTTAATTTATTTTTACATTCTAACCTTTTTTTTCCCTCTCTCCAGGTGAAGGCTATCGCCCTCCTTTCTCAAACGCTCCCAACAGTGGTTATGGCCAGAACCAATTCAATACGACTCGAGATTATCCCAATAGTACCTACCAACGGGTAAGAGCTTCACCAAACTAGCTTTGGCAACAGCTATGAAAATCTAGTATGTGTAACGGCCTTGGTGATTGCATGTTTGGCTTTCCTCCTGCTTACAAGTAGAAACTCATTTTAATTCGAGAAGTATGGGGGGGGGGAATTGATCCTGAGCATGTGACTGTAAGCAAAGCTGTGACTGTAAGCAAAGTTTGAATGTGTTTGTTAAACGTGATTACAATTTCATTGTGTAGGAGGGTTACCAGCCAGGCTACAAGCGCGGCGCGGCCCAGGGGGCCCGAGGCTGCCCCCGAGGTAATGGCCAAGCGATGAGATCCTGAAGAGGCCCCCCCCCCCCCCAAATCCATCATACTGCGCCGCCACCCCCCCTGAACATTCACACTATAAGAATGTCCTCCTCCTCCTCCCCAACCCCTTCCCTAGCTCACTTTTCTAACTTTTTATTTTTCATTTGTTTCTCATTGTGAACCTTTCTTTTTTTTCTTTTTTTACCTTCTTTATCAGAGTGGAGTCGGCTTTGGTATATGTAGATACTCTTGATGTTTTAACACGGCAACGCTGAGCTTCACAGGATTTAGAATTATCAGCTAGGTCTGGGTGTTTAAAACGACAAAATAGATATTCCTGTAAACTTGAAAGATTTCATTAATTTATTTTTTGTACAAAATGAATGCAAAAAATACCCCGTCACTGTCAGTCCAGTCTCATGAGAAATGATATTTTCTTTAACTGCCCTATACTGTCGGCCACTTTTGATTTCAGTTCTTGCTTTCTTTTTTTTTTCTCTTTACCCATCTAACACGATCACCTCTTTGTAAGCTGATGTCATAGGTTGAGAGATGTTTTCAATAAAGATGTGTTGTATTAGTTTTCTCTCTAGTTTGGTTTCCATGCGTCAAAAATCGAGATTTTTGAAACTTAAAAGAAAGAAGTACACAAGATATACACTCATTGCAATCAAGTCAAAACTTGAATTGAATAACTCAAAATAACTATTCATCTAATAGACATTCATTAGATGAATGACTTCACATTGCAAGTTTTCTTCTTTACTGCCAGAGTTCATCATATGCTTAATGTGCATGTTTCTAAGAACATGTGCTTTACCATATTTACCCTTTCAGATAAAATATTAGAGGTAAGACATACTGCTGACACAGCTGTCTTGACCTTGTAAGGAAATTTGATATATCTTGTCATGCTTCAAGTTATGCGCTTTTGGCCCAACCAGTCGTTCATCTAATCACCTGCCAAGTAGTCTTTGATTGATTACTTCCCAGATGGTTCTGCGCAACAACCCATCTGGTGCATCAGGTTTAACATGTCTAGCATGGCACCAAAATATCCATCTTGTCACTGAGCCATTTGAGTTGCTCTATGAACTCTGTAAATAGTTAAACTCTGTAAATAGGTAATTACATTCTTTGTGAAACATTCCCCCCCCCCCTAACCCTAACCCAAATAATGACTGGGATCAGAAAGTTCAAAATTTGGGGGGGAATTTAAAACATAACATTTTGAAGTCTTTAACTTAGATCCTCCTCTGTGAATGTGGTATGAAGAGTCAATATGTTTGACAAGGTACATTTTTAAATAATCTAGTCCTTGAATCTAATGTAATGGAATATAATCACCTTTAGGGGGTAGATTGTATGCACTGCAACCATTTTATTCAAACAATTTAATGCAGTACTTTGTGTATTTTAATTTAGTTTTGTCCCGAAGACTTACTCCTTGACCTCTCAGACATCACATAATGCAGCACTGCTTAAATAGAACGGGTTGGATCCGGATATTTATGGTATATCCCCCTAAAGACAATTAATAATCCACTTAAAAAAGAACTACCTTGAAGAGCCAAACTATGACTACACGTTGGGTAATATTTAACTAATTAAAGTTGCAATGTAACATTACACTTAGCTCTTTGTTTAAAACGAACTATCTGTAGTCAATCCTGATCTATACAAATGTTATCAATCCCATACTATAACGATATATTCCATAGATATACACCAGCCTGCACCGCTTTTTGTTGACAAGAATTGAAATATAGACTTCCAAACCCCCCCCCCCCAACAAGTTATATTGCACAATGCGGTAAAGAGTTCTTTAAATTCAGAACGTGCCCTGCCTAATAACTGGGAGGGGATCAATCTTACACATTGATTTTAGGTTTGGTTTGAAATCATAATTTTGTTTCAACAAACATCATCGCTCTGCTCTCAAAATGCTGGCTAAGGGATGGAAACCTCTCCCATGATCATCTGCAGCATTGTAAGGCTGTACATGAACACATGAATGATTGTTTTATTAATAATCAGGTTAAGCCATTCACACATTCAGCAAAATAAAACCACGTAACAAATTGGACACGAGTGCAATGGCATTTGGTCTGGAACTTGTATCAAACTTAAATCTTACAATGAGCTTGTAAAACATGCTCCCTATACGTATTCTCAATTTGAACATTGAAAGCAAACGCCATACTAGTTTGTCATATGGTTTACTTTTTAATTATATAAAATATCTGAAAGGATGGTAGGCTAATGTTGAGTTGAGTTCACAATGAGACAAACACATTTTTATGATGTGCGTCTGTCGATTCGCTTTGCAGGCATTTTATTTTTGCAGGCATCGGCTCACATAATCCAAGGGTCGCAGTTCTCCCGTGAACACTGGTATAAAATGCCTCAAAGTTACACTCGGGCAGCGAGTCTTTGTATTGGGTTTAAAATGATCTTTATTCATCGTACTCCGGTAGTCCTCCATCAAAAATGCCGCTGAGCAGAAACAAGGTGTCACGAAGACCGAGGGCCGCACTTCTGCACACTGGGAACACAGTGCAACAAAAAGCACGGATACAAAAACAGAGGGGGGGAGGGGCATAAGATCAGACTTGTCTTTAATTAGCGTCCCGTTCCTATCTGCCATCAAGCAGAAGGAAGTAGCAGCTTTAAGGGGACTCGGGAAGGCCCTGTTGGATCTCTTGGTGTCCTGGGGGCAAGTGGTGCTGTGTCTGAGGGAGACCGTGCTGGCCCTGGTTCTGAGCGGCTCCGTCTGGGTGGGCCTGCAGAGGGTCTAGGTGCTCTTGTGGGGGAGAGTGATGCTCCTTTGATATGGCTTGGTGGCCAGGAGGTAATGCGTTTTCATATCCATGTACCTCTGGTATAGCATTTCCTTCAACTATGGAAGAAGAACGAAACCATCATTTGACAAGTTATTTGGATTATAAATGGTTCTCGATACCAAGTGTGTGTGGGGAAAGTGAAACAAATGCATTTAATCATACTCACTGTGAACCTCCGGAGGGGGCTCTACTTTAAGTGTTTTCAGACGTTCCATATGTTCTACAGCCTGTCAACGGAAGACAAGTTAGGATTTCCTCAATTCAGGACCGCAGGTCGATGACTTGGCACCAGCATGACTAAAACAAGTAGCCCAGTGTTTACCTGCTGCAGCTCAACCTTCTGTGCATTGAGTTGCTCCTGTTGTTTCTCCAGCTCCTGCCTCTGTTTCTGTAGGTCCACAGCCTTCTGGTTGAGATCCTCCTCCTGCTGCACTAGATGCTCCTCAAACTCCCTCATCTCCTCGTCTGTGTAGGCCTGGTTCTGCTCCAGTGTCTGAGCGGTTCAGGGGCGGTACCAAAACACATCATTAAATCCTAACCATTGAGTGCTACCAAAACCCTCATAAATATCCCATGTGTCATAGGCTACAATCTGAATGCACAAATATGCATCAATCATATACTGATGTTTCAGCATTTACAAAGAAACGTGAGCTTATAATCGCTCACACAAACATTTAAAATACTTGGTCTCACCTCCCAACTATCTGGCTCTAGAAATTCCTTTTTCTTTGTAGCAACTAGAAATTCATCCAAGGACACCAGTCTGTCCTTGTTGGAGTCCACCTGAGAAAATACACCAGTTAGCAAAGAATCTGCTGGGCATGAATCAACATAGTTGATCACTTAAAATCAACAGCCAGGCCGTATTCATCAAGAGCAATGCATTGAACTCACCTCATTCATAACATGCTCCCTCATGCGGAGTCTCTCCTCCTCCATCTCCACCATATCGTCCTCCTCGTTGGTGGGGTCATAAATCTTCTCCAGCTGAATTCAGAGAATAGGATAAAAAATTAAAATTGTTGTATACCTGCAGAGCCGGCTTTTTTGCACTCGCCTCTTCCTGTGTGTACGCCAGGATTTTACCTCCTTGGTGAAAAGAGCCTCAAGTTCTTGCTCATCAAAGTAGCCGTCGCCATTGGAATCTGCAACATCAAGGATAAAAGGCCATGTCATCGGGATACGAAAGGAAATCTGAAGATCAGCGTTTGCCTGTCCTACCCAGATTAAGAAGAGTATAATTCCAAAGGAATCATTGTGTGTCAATAGGGGATGTTGCTGGGTTAGCGTTTGCTTTCCTCTAGCCACTTCCGTTGACTTGCAGAGTTACACTAATCTAGCTCCTGTTCATGAGAGGGGAATACTTTCATAACATTTACACAATGTGTTCTGAATATTTGCTTATTCAAAATGAGTACCAGTAAGAAAAAAATCGAGTTTGGACTTTGGTCTACAAACTCAAGATAATCCGGCACTATTTTCACTGCTGGAGCAATTCAGCAAATATTATCAGCTTCTCCTGCCTGGGAAGTATACACAGAGTGTAATCTGTCACCACGGCATCACAGGAGGCCTAATAATCAAAGCTGGATTTTGTGTGTTTTGTAGACAACCTTCAATGTGGTTGTGTTGATACTGGCACTCGTTTTGAATAAGCGATTATTCAAACAGGACACATTTTAAATCTTTGGAAAGTATTAAAAGGGTATTCCGCTTACATGAAAAGGAGCTAGGCTACTGTTAGGGTGCACTCACACTAGGCAAAGCTGCCCTGTACCGTATTCAAGTACGATTGCCCTCCCCCCACTGTGCCGCTGGCCTGTGCTCACACTAGGCAATCTGAACTGGGCCAGTTCAGATTACCTAGTAAGTACAGTTGCCTCTTGTACATACAGGTTGCATATCCGTGCGTGTGGACGTGTCGGCTCATGTGTAGCATCTGTACCGTGGCCTGAGCACACCTCTCCGAAGTGTACTGAGGCCACAGAATTTAACTGTACTTGAGTATGGATGCTCACACTAGCCAAACGATCTAGACTTTAGTGGGCAAACGTACTCGGGCACGGTACAGATGGCTTACTGTGAGTGCGCCCTTAATCTGCAAGTCAATGGAAGTGGCTAACGAAAGACAAATGCCAAACCCCCCTCTTGGCAAATGATGATGAATGATGATGACAGCAAATTGGTTGAAAGGATGGTTCACCATGAAGCTTGAAGAACGTCTTTGGGTCAAAATCCTCGGGGTCCAAGCCATCAGCTTCCTCCCACACCTCTTTCAGTTGGTTTTGGCTGCCCTACACACACAAAAAAAAGAAGCAGGTTTCAAGCTCTGTCCCATCCACTATTTGAACCGACAAATCCTTGCTCTGGGTAATTCAAGGGCACTGGAAAGGCCAAATTACACTTCTCTTTCAGCACATATGTAAGATCTGCAGAGATCTACAGCGCTACTCAGAAGACATGCTACCGGCTGTGGGTATATGACACTACGCCATCCGACTGAGCCATTGGCCTTATGAACACATTTGAGCAGCTCTTACTGGATGATTGACTTTTGGATGGTCTGCATGCTTCTTCTTCATTTCGTCATAGTGCTCTTCCTCCTTTTTCCTCTCCTCCTCGTCCAGAGTCTTCAGGTGCTCCTGTCGGTCGTGCTCCTTCAGCATTTCATACTTCTTGAACTCCTCGTGCCGCTCTTTGTCAAAGTTCTCGAGATCGTTGGTGGCCTTGATTATAAGAGAGGTTTACACGTGCATGTTACTTCAACAATCTACACCATTATAGAGTGGTGACTACACAGCCCAGGAGGTGACATGGAAGTAATTTTTTTTTTTAAGTGCACACACTTTAGTAAGTTGCATGCGCGCTTAAGTAAGTCGCACGTGTGCTTAAGTAAGACACACACACGCCTTAAGTAAATCGCATGCACGCCGTAAGTAAATCACCCACACACTTTACTAAAGCGCATGTGGGCATAACATGCCCGGGCTCCGTAGGTGACTTAGTGCTGTAGGTAAGTTTTAAAACTAGAATTTCAGTGTCATCTGTGTCAGTGTCAATGCCGTAGCCATCCGTTAGCTATTGGTGGGTGAAATGCTGCATGAGAATATTATGGGCTGGTGGTTGATTGGGCCCGACTCTGTGTAAGACAACATTGACTTTAGCTCAACCCTCGGTGCGTGACGCAACACTTTTCAATCAGGGATAAATGTCGTTTCTGGTGTTTCCTGTTTTCAGGTAAAACGCTCAATAAGCAACACCTACTGATCTGATGAGCCGGTCCAGGTCCTCCACTTCAAAGGTGTGCGGGTTCATGTGATTCAGGTACTCAAACTGTTTCAACAGAGCTTGGTGGTCCACCGCAATGTCTGTTCAGTGAAGAATCATACATGTTAAGTCTACAGCTGCGGTGGACGCCACCATACAACATCGCACTATTCAAACAGTAAAAATTCTTCCATACTTAAACTGCTCAACCGCCTGTTTTTCGTGCACAATGAAAGGTGTTTCCCAGGGGCTTCTTTTTTTTTTGCACATTCACTACAAAGTGGTCCCTGTTTGCATGCTATCAGAGCATGCAAACAGGGACCACTTTGGATCTGTAAACAGCATCCAGTAAGCAGCGTTGCATACCATTTCCTCCTTCCAGGTCCTGCTTGGCCTTTATCAGTGTCCGCAAGCGGCTCACCTCCTGCCTCTTCAGCTCGTCCAGTTTGGTTCGGACATGGTGACTAACAAAGTCCAGCTCCTTGGCCAGTTTGCCTTGCTGTGGGAGAGACCAGAGGCCAATGGCCATCATGTTTGTTTATTAAGGCAAATCAAATAATCCAACGCAACACAGCATTTGTTTAAAAAATATGGTGCTGATTCTACCACCTTTACCTTTATGTCTTCCATGTCAGTGTTGTGTAGCTTCTCTCTGAAATGCTGGTCTTTTTCTAGGAAGTCGATGACCTCCCGGAGGTAGCGGTCATAGTGGAGTCCAGTGTCCTGTGGGAAGTGTGTCATTCAATGAAACTTACACAACGCAGCTTTAAGACTCTATATAACATCAGACCACTCCCTGATCTAAATGACAAAATTTCTTCATTATCATGACCAACTCTGATTTCTTCCCTGGCGTGACCAGAGAGAAGGTATTGTACAGTGATCTTGTTTGCTGCAAGGTAAAGAAAGGGACAGCAATTTGGAGATCCCAGTCCGATCAAGCTAGATTTTGAGAGTATCCAACTGAAAAGAAACACAACTCCCTTCAGGCCTCCCTCCAAAGCCACTTACCCAAAACACATTACTATGTTGCTACTGCTAGCTTAAGCACTAGGCCTGCCTAGCCTTGTGGAGGATTTGTGCAATGAGTGCATGTGAGAGTATGCAGTGGTAGGTAGGGAGAGAGAAAAGGTAGGCCATCCAATAATTTCATTCAAGTTAAATTATTGGGTGGGCATATTAAGGTCTGTGAAAGCTACAGATACCACATATACTGTACCTAGTATGTATTGCTATTGGTATGAAAAGTTAATATCAAGAAATATGACAAGAAAATGCTTCTAAAATAAATTGCAAGTCAGTTGACCACACGGTGCATTTGAAGCAAGTATAAGGCTGTGCTAGTGATGTGTGCGTGTGCGTGAAGCAACCACATCACAATTAAGCATTTAATTCAAAGCCAACTGCCCAATATCATCTTCATGTTGACAGAACCAAGCACAATTGTGTTTAGATTCTGTTGGGGATTCCTGAACAAAGATTTGGTCCCTGTGGGGCTCAGCAGAAATGTTGAGTATGACATTCTCAGGTACCATCTTCTTAATATGTGCTTTGACTAAGTGGCTGTCAACAAAATTGGGGAATCAATATCAAAAGGTCCCATTCAAAGCAAATTATAATAAAAAAAGAACGCCATAGGGTTCTTAAATTAACTTTAGGTTTGCCCTTTATCTTTATCTAATCTACCTACATAAAGTAGAACATACAATTGTTTGGCAAACGCTGTCATTCTGTGATCTCTCAATAATACACATGCCATTGTATCTATTTACTATTCTAATTGAGCCGGCAAGAAGAAGTCAGTGTTGATAAATTGCTTTGTTTACAGTCAGGGAAGCAGGTCAGAAATGATAAGGCAAGACGTCACCATGTCCCTGCAATAACAACAGTGTTCTTACCACGCTGGCGGGGGCTTCTTCTGCTTTTGGCTCTGTATCTTCAATCTTTGTCTTGTCCATACTAATAGGAACAGCCTCTAGACATAACAGCTGGACCAGAAGTACAAGCCAGCTGGTAAAAGCGGTCCGACTCCCGCACATCTGGAAATACATGACAGCAACACTGAATACACTGTCCGCACTCAGAAACAAACTGTGTGCACTGAAGCCCCTTATATGGCCAACCCTGGACGGGCTGGCATCCGCCGTATCATGCTTCAAGCCTGTGACAGTAGCTCGTCATCGACTCATCAGCAGTAGCAGGTTGCTTCATAATTAGCTTTAACGTTAGCTGTCAAATTGTAATGTAAGAGAGAATACAGTCGTCTAACTAACGTTAACATATTTTTTCTTCATCAACGAAATATTGAGTAACGTAAATACTTCAATAAGGACATCGTAAAATTGTAAATATATACTTACTTTATTGCGTGCCCAGGACATTAATGTAGTTAATATCGTACAGTGTCCTCGGTGGAGGTTTCATAGATGGCTAAATGGCTTTGATGACGAGGTAAGGAGGTTGTATAGCTGATTGGTGCGATAGGCTTAAAATATATTAGACCCGCCTTTTACTCGTGGAGTCTTAGTAACGTAGTGGTCGCCTGAACTGTCCTTCAACTGAAGTAACCATGGTTATCATTCTACGTTGCATTGTATTGAATCGTACGTGGCGCAATGACTTCACAGCAATGGGTGGTCTCTTGGTGGTCAGGCAATCCAATTGGCCGATCAGGAAATGTTACAGGAAATCTTTCCTCTTCCATCAGGCTGTAAAACCCATAGACATTATATCATGTCTATGGTAAAACCCATCAACAGCCACACGAAAAGTGAGATGTATTTATTTGTTTACTACAACTATAGTAGAAGTAGTAAACAAATAAATACATCTGGCTTGTTTTGTGCTACTACTACTACTGCTACTACAGGCTACTAGATGAGCACTGCTGATTATTATACATATGCTACCTTAGGTAAATCTAGCATTTTCAATGGTCTATATATAGCCATATTATGCAAAATGGGTGAAATATATCTTGTTTTGCATTGACGCTGAAATGCATAATTTGTCTCCAGCAGAGGATGCTGTTGAGATTCGTAACGCGATTCCATGAAGAAATACAAATGCAGCCATGTGAGAGGCTATTAAAAGGCACCCTACTGTTAACGCAACATTAACTTCATGACCGATATAAAGAGTACGTCAAGGAAACCACTGACACTTTGTGTTTACAATTGTCCCCTTTTATTTAAAAATACATATTGCCTCTACTTGGACCAGATCAAATTGCAACTCTTAACAAGAAGGACATTAGAAAATTCAAGGTAGGCCTATGCAATGGTTTAAATCTGAGTGAAACTGCCCACCAATTCAACATAGCCTATTTTGTAATTAAAGGATGTAGAAACAACACGTAAGTTGTGTTATATATTGTCTTGGCACAATGCACAATGTAATCTAATAAGTGAAAACACAAATATAATATTCAATTTCTGAATGTCAGCACTCTATAATATACACTGCACACTGAACTCCTCGCTCTGTATCACTCAACTATAGAGATGTATTCACATTGATTTTCCATCATCAAGGGAGCTGCCAGCTAGATTGCACCCTGGCTATTGTGCCCGGAGAGAGAAATTCCCATAAAGGTAGGGAATCAAAGGTGCGATGCGCAGGCTCTATTACAGTTCATGCAGCACATCCCCTACTGTGTGCTGTGATTCAGCAGGAGGAGAATAACATTGAGTCACCTTGCTGCATTGTGAGCCTCTGGCAGGAATCAGTAGCAGCAGTGGTGATGGTGGTGGTGTGTGTGTGTGTGTGTGTGTGTGTGTGTGTGTGTGTGTGTGTGTGTGTGTGTGTGTGTGTGTGTGT
>JAOPUD010000035.1:10587288-10598222 GCA_027122715.1 Trisopterus minutus
GTGTGTGTGTGTGTGTGTGTGTGTGTGTGTGTGTGTGTGTGTGTGTGTGTGTGTGTGTGTGTGTGTGTGTGCAGGTGTTTGACAGATTGCATATGATGGACAGGGAGACCATACAAAAGTGAAAGTGACCCAAGAGCAGGGCTTGGTTGTTTGACCAAATTGTGACAGAGATGTATGATATGATTACATTCATGAAGTATGGAGGACAGGGGTTTTGAAAGTCACTCAAAAGGATGTTGATTTTGGCAGTGTATATAGGCTAAACTGCCATTGAAGAAAGCACATGCAAGCACTTTGTTGTATGTAGATTGTTATTTCCAACGAGGTCTGACTAATGAGTGATATACCTCCATCGTTATTTAAATTGTGTTCTATATTGCTGTGTCAAGTCAATGTGTTTATCAGCCAATCAGGCATTCAAATAAATCCCACGTACAGTTATTTTACTATCCGTCTGCTATAGGCCCTAAATGCCAGTTACCAGTGACCCGTGTAAAGTTGAAGTGGAGAAAATGAATTCCTTTGGTCGAACTGGATAAAAGTGAATTTGCATAAACCCCTCCCACTGTGGTTTGTAGTAGGTCTAAAAAGTGCCCTGGCATGGCCCTTTTGATTTGCTCCATTTGTCGCACACAGAAGACCTGTATTGAACACTTTTTTATCAATGTATTTAAGTGTGACGTTTTGTCTTTCTATGTTGAGGGCAGCAACTGGCAAGTGAATTGTTTGTTAAAATATTGTCAAAAAAAATGTCTACACTTAGTTCTGTCTATACACCACAATTTATATCTGCAGTTGTGGGAGGTAGGTTTCAGCACCACTATAGACCATCATAGCATATTAGGGCAGAAACTCTGGACTGCTGGGCTTGCTGACACCTCTGTTTGAACAGAAAAAGTTTAGTTTTGTCATTCTCTAGTTCTTATGGTAGAAGGACAAATAAGGAGACCAATCAAGCAGTACAAGCAGAATTTATATGGTGTTCTAAATGTCACTGCTAAGCTAAATCAACGGGCTGTCGTTTGTAGGGGTCAAGATCTTGTCCTGCTCTTCCACAATGCGTTTGGACGCACTGGCTGGTGACTGTATGCTGAAGGGACAGCCAAACAAAGAGACACTCATGCCGAGGTTATCTCATGCGCCAAGATGAAAATGTAGATGTAATTTGTCAGCTGTATTTTCACAATATGGTGCCCCCAGCTAGAATTGTGTGGTTGAAGATTGTCATGGTTATCAGATGTCACAATAATTGTGGCACCTTTCATGTATTACACAAGTCAAATACAGTGCTCTGTTTAGTTTCAACAAAGTATAGTCCTTTATTGCTGCTGTGTTCATTTATGCAATTATTACGAATGAACATGAGTGTTCATTCATAATAATTGTTCTGAGAGGGACGACTGATAGGTTTAAACCTTCTTATGATCTGGACCTTTTATCACTGGCCTACATATTGAGATTAGATGAGCCTTTCATGTCATCTGCGACATCTCTTCAGTACTTGATGTTATTAAACAGTTCATCACAGTGGCGGGATCAGATTTACCCATGTTGATTTATGGCTGTTGTTGTAGTGGGTGCCAGGTTTCTAGTTGTTGTCCTCCGTAGTGTGATTATGAAAGGGTCACCTGGCTATCTTCTCCAGCACTTGGCTACTTAACTAATGAGGAAGGATGTACTTGGATGGTTTATCGATTGTGTTGTGTGGGGTCCTTTAAAATGTTAATTTTATCACATCAATCGGGGGGGGCATAATTGTCATCTGTTTCCTGAGGTTCACATTTCGAATATATTCATATACTAATGCATTCTACTATATAAAATATTTTCATAAACTTGTATATGTTAATTGCATGTTAAATTAATTGAGAACCAAGATTATTCAATAATGAATCCCAATTCAGAAAATGGACATCAAAATCATAAAGGGCACATTATTAACAAATGATATCCTACATATTAATACTTGTATCATCACATCTATTGACAAGAACATTTGTTTACAAAAATATCAGCCTTTTTTTTGTTCGTCTCTTTTGTAATAGCAGCCTCTGTGTTGGGGGCATTCCTCTCTGTGGTTACTCTACTTGCTGGTCCAGGGAGCCAGCAGTAACAGGGCTGCTCTGAATCCAAGTCCACACGATGCTACCGTGACAACAGCCGGTGGACTGGATTGAGCGTTGCCGGTAGAGACCAGTCATGGAATACAAAGGGAGGCTTGTTGGGATGTCTTGCTGTGGTATTGCTGACAATCATTAACATCCCTAACTAAACCTTTTGAATTATATTATTGTTGAAGTATTATGCATTCTTTTAGTACGATGGACAAACCTAAATGCCAATGGATATGTATTATATAGGTGCTATTATACGTTATCGATCATTGTTGTAGATTGACAATAGTTCTCGATCGAACAATAATTCACAATCTAGAAGTGTGGGAACTGTTCCCACGTGAACCACGTGTAAAAATTTAAATATAGGTAGGTGAAAGAGGTAAGAATGATATGAGATTTCTTCCACAATGAACACAATCTTTTAATTGATGCTAGTTTTGCTTTCTCTTGGACATAGAACCGGTGTATAGTGGTTCACCCCGGTCTGAATACTTAGTGCACATAGGTAATGTGAAGCCATAGTTCCCCCAGGAAGAAATTATCCCGCTGGAGCTATCACGGTGTCCTACTGGGACACAGTCTGCATTGTGTGGATGGACTTACTATGCTCCGGACAGGCCTGGTTGAATGTTCTTGAAATACCAAAGGGAACTAGTCGGATTGCACATTGAACACTGGGTGATACTTGATTGGCCTGCTGTTAACCTTAATTCCCTTATTGTGTGCTGGTTTGATACTTTTATTTCAGTCTTGTTTAATAAACTTCAGCTGCCAGCAAGCTTTCTAATTGGTAGTTTTCTATTTACAGTATATTTGGCTTCAGGCAAAATTCATTAATTGGCCATGCAGTGTTATAGGAGTTTTGAAGCCAAGCATAAAAAAGAAGATTAAAGGTAACACGGTTCCCTCCAGGCTTAAATCTCAAGGCTTACCTAATGAGACTTTCTTTCTGCAAGAGTTGCAGATTCCCACCTTGGTTACATTCAAAGAACCAATGACAAGGCACTTAGTGTTATAAATGAAGACTAACACAGTAACCCTAACCATAATCCTTTAATCGACCATGATCCCAAATTCATTCCTTTAACCGCTCATGTCGATTTTATGATGTAACTGTTCTGTTGTTTGACTTCACCCCTGGATATTCTTAAGTCAGATGTTCATGTATTCGGAAGAATGTTTTATTGACCTTTCGAAAGGATGTAGAAGTTCAAAAGTGTTTATTTCTGGTTTCCTGGGTGAGACCATGCTAACTTTAGTGGTTTTGGGCTTTGACTTTTCCTTGATGCTCTCCAATCCCTTTCATCCTAGACAGGAAGAAACAACACATTTTCAGTGCACATTTATAAAAATA
This sequence comes from Trisopterus minutus, assembly GCA_027122715.1. Taxonomy (NCBI): domain Eukaryota; kingdom Metazoa; phylum Chordata; class Actinopteri; order Gadiformes; family Gadidae; genus Trisopterus; species Trisopterus minutus. The sequence continues at coordinate 10,590,760 of JAOPUD010000035.1, forward strand.
TATAACCTTTTTAAAGATGTTCTTGAGCCTCGCAGACATACTAATCTGACACGTGGAAACCTCAAGGATACTTTCCTCCAGCCCTCGAGCGATGACTCAGACGTGCCTCATCCTCTGTAATTGTCACAATGGCACTTACACCGTTTCCCCGGTAAACATTCGTCTTTCAGCCTTTCACTTCCATCGCTGCAGATTGCTCGATAATTCAGGATAGTGCTGCACTTACCTTAATATTTGGAAGCTTTGAGGCTGGACTTTATTTCTGTCTGAGAGAAGAGTGATAAGGCGGCATCGCTGAATGCCAATTAACGGTGCTCTTCTCCTCCTATATTCTCGCCTGGTGTCAGAGGGAGCCAGCTGAAGAACGAGTGAAGGAAGCAGCAGCTGTTCACCTCCCAAGTGGAGTGAAACATGGCAGGCTGCTTTAATCACATGTCTTACCAGGCAGAGTAATAAACTCATCATGTTTACTGCTAGGAGTGTCCTCAATAAAGATGATGATGGCAAGTATAAAGGCATACCTTTGAGTCTTGTCTAAAGTGTGATTATAATGATCTCAAGGTCATAAATTGTGTTAAAAAGTCATTGAGGTTGCAGATTACTAGGGCCATCGCCTAAATACTTGACATTTCCCTGACATTATCCACTGAAAGAGGTTAGACTGTATTCTGATGCTGCACGACCAAATCTAAATCTGTATTGGTCTGGAACCTTTCAGTTAATTTGAAATTTACAAGGGTTGTTATCAACAGGTGCAGAGCAAAATGCCTCTGGACGCAACGTGTGACACATCAGCGCCAGCCATCGTGTTTGTTTATGAAAATGCCTCAACTGGTGCTGCCATAGGGCGCTTCTTTAACCCACCCCATGTTAGGTAGATGGTTGTAATTGGCCCGTCAAGGCGAGGTCTGCTGGAAATCTGCCTGAACGGTCGGGGGGTCTGATGTTTATGCCAGAGCAAATACAACATGAGCTCTCAGGTTCGTCTGGGTCCCAGGCTAGTTCAATTCAGTAACACCAATGAATGAGGATATGTATAATATTCTCCAATACAGTTCCTACTATATCAATATTTGTTCATTTGTTGGATGAATAGGAAGGCATTTCATTCGTCACAAATCTCCTTTCCATTTCTGACAGCCTTATATGAGTGGGATGAATTGATAGAGATCAACTTGAGGGTCGGGTCTAGTCTCCTATGCGGTACTGTCATTAATGTACACAGGTGGGAGATATTGCTAGCTATCAGTAGATCCTCATGTCAGGTGTACATCGCCACAACCTCCCCTGGTGGAGCTTTATCTCATGGCTGCGGTGTTGATGCTTGAACCTTCACCTGAGGCAGAAACGTTTCATCACAGTTTGTTTTACTACTGACCGTCTTGCAGACTTGCCAACATTGACGGATTTAGCTGTCGCTTAAATTACTCATTATGTTCCATTGGGGACCATAAATGTCGGTAGAGGTTGAGGCAGCCAACTGAATCAAGAAGGGCGAGGACAAAGAAAGAGTTGAGAGTGTGATACAGTGAACCATTGTGTACCACCGAAGGAAAATAAGGTATTCTGTTGTGTGGCTTATGCCACTGCCACCACTGCTGTGTTGAGACAATGGTAATTAATCCCTGAGCCATCAATGAATACATGAATGAATGCATATATAAATACTTTGGGAACAAAGGAGACTTGAGGTGTGTTGTGTGATTTTTCTTCTTTCTGTGAGGATGAGATAGACCACGGTCCACAATGAGGGACTCACTGTCCTCACAGCCTGGGCTGGTGCAAAGAGAGCAGGCAGAGCTGGGGCTGCCGCAGCACCCGGAGGAGAGGCAGAGAGGTGGAGATGCTAGAGCTGAGATGGGGAGCTGCTGCTATTGGTGCATGCCTCTCAGGCAGGAGGAGGAGGATGATGGTGCTGATGGTGAAGCAGCAAATGCTGCTGAGCTACAACAAGCCTCTTCACTGGGGATGGAGGGAAGGCAGGCCGAGGCAAGGTAACTTCCTTTCGACCTGGGCTAGCTTCAAGAGGTTATCCACCCTTATAGACACACACCTTGACATTAGCATAGCCACGCAACTTTTGTTGTTCGACCAGCACTAGCATAGTCAATGCAGTATGCTGTTGCAGTATGCACAGAGTTAAGGATTTTCAACTCGTAGGCCTATGTAGACCATAGGCATAGCTGTAACTGGAACATTATCACACCTCTCCCACATTAGCATAGCAAAAATGTGTACATGCTATTTTAAGTACAGAGTTGAGGTTATCACAGTTTTCGACCCAGATTAGAGAAAAAGACAAGCATATGCACATGCAGGTATTTAAGGTATGTACATAGTTTAGGTTATTACTCTCCCTCATAGAACATTGTTAGCATTTTAGCTTATTATATTTGTATTAACATTATCAACAAATACTATCTTATTTATTTTGAGGTATACAGTATACAGATCTGTGCTGACTAGGATCCACACTCTGCTTGCGCAACGTCTTCCATGTTGCCCTCATATTTATACTCTGATGTCCCTGTAGTAAAAGAAATGCACCTCTATTGTATTTCAAGACCCCTTTGAAGAAACTTCCCCCTCCCATCCCTTCACCAGATTTGATTCAGATGACGGCTGAGTGCCGCAGTCTGTCAGAGACATAGTGCGACTGGGGCCACTGCTCTGCCCTCTTCTTCTTGCTCAGTTGAGACCTGGGATATGTGAGAAAGGTCTCAATAGATCCTGTCCCTTTTACGGGCGACACACTACGACTATCATTTGTCTTATCCCATGCATTTGATCTTCAACAAGGGTTAAACAAGGGCGCAAGCGCTGATCATTTTCAGAGGTCATTTTAATGACAAAAGGACGTTTTTCACATAAGCAACATTTAATGGGTGTTTTTAATGGAATATTTTTACTATATATCTATTGGGCTCACAGTGAGTTTTTGTGTTACACTCAATGATAACCGCTTGTTAAATACACCTGGTGTTTTTGAACTCACACTTCAGTAAGTGCCCAATTGGTAATAACTCATTTTCTTGAAGCGTGGCCAGCTGAATAATTCCTTAAGGATGTGGACAGTGAATATGATTTATTACAAGTTACAGTGCAGTCAAACTCTCAGACCCCTTCCTTTGGGCTCTTCCTATTCTGCTGACTGCTGTCAGTGTTGTAAAATTGCTATAGTTTCATTTAATACATTCTTTCGTTCATTATAAAAAATGATACATTCACTGCCTGTTAAGTCTACCTGTTTAACTCAAATGAGTGACAAGAAATAATAAAATATATTTTATATTTATTTAGATTTATGCAGACATTTGAATGCACTATCGAGTGGCGATTATTTTGTGTTTGTGGTAATGACAGCCTGAGCTTTGTGAGGCTGAAATTCAATGTGCTTGTTAAAATTGCCTATTTAAATAAATTTGACTGGAATAGTCAATCCTCTTAACATTTTGGCTTTTGATTAGTATTAGGGTTTTCTATAGACATACTAAATAACATGGACGTTATTCTTTTTGTTCAAACATGATTAAGACACAATGGGACTGGTAGAAAGCTCAGGATTTTCAGAGTTTTCTAAAACATGAATGACTTGAAATTGTTGTCCAACTTAATGTGGTATTGAATGTGGATGCAGAGGGATGAACGGATACAAATGTTCCATGCTGCTAAAGGCACATCTTTTGTTACTGGCGGTTTTATCCACTGCAGCAATTATTGAACACATTGACCAGCTGTTTGAGTTTCTCCTAATCAATCCAATTAAATAGGCTGTAGTGCCAATTGCAAAGGTGTTGTTTTGTTCATGGCCCGATGTGATTGGCTCACGCTAAAGAAATACAGCGAGTTTGGTCCTCACACCTTATACCCAATCCAGATAAGAATGAATGAATGAATTTGAATAATTAAATGCAAACTTCACAGTAATTACAAATATCAATATGTCTAATGACAATCGGTTTCTTAATGAAAGGCTTGTGTGTCTCTGATAAGGAAGATGCAACGCTGCACATATCTTCCTCAGCGTATGCAACTTCAATATGTTGTCGGTGATAAAACCGCTAATCGTCTCATTGATTGGTGTAATTGATGTCACTAATTATGAGTCAGTTAGACAGAGGGGGTAATCTAGGACTAGAGTCCCTCTGGGGCTTCCTTCTTGTGTTCTTTGTTGAGACCCGAGGCCGTTGAGTGATCAGAGAGAAAATGCCCTGAGATGGGAGCTTGGAAAAACCGAGTCTGGTGAAATCTCCAGAGACATGAAGCATGGCTCATTCTGTGTCATTGACGGTTCTAATCTGTTGAGTTGAGTGACCGAAGAGCAGTGGTAGTCAAACACTTCTCTGTGTTGCAACCTGTTTATACAGCTAAAACCTCAAAGTACTCCTTTCAGCACTCGAAAAAATAAACAGCCGTTCCATATCGTACACTTTGTTTGTATCGCATGAATCATTTATATTGTGCAGCCCAGTAGGGGAGCTGCACATGGATTTTGATGGGCAGTGTTTTCTCTTGGTGGCCACTAGGTACTGCTGTTGAAGTTCATAACTTACCTTCTGTTTTGCTTTAGTTTCCTATGTGATATGCATTACATAGAAATATGTTGTTGCATTCTGATCGCATTGCAATAAAAAGTTGATATTGTAAAACACCAAGACCCCCTTTCAGGTATTATAATATTATTATATTACCATACATGCAGCTACTTACTAACTATCTGATAGCTAATTCAATTTCTTTCCTGTTCTAAACCAACAAGTAATATATCAATATAATTTAGCCATTCCAAATGTGTATCTGATTGTATTGATTTGACTAGAAGCCCATTAAGTGGTCATACAATACTACCTGTGAATAATTTAGAAATCCTCAAAGGTATGGTATCAAAGCGTTAGGGAGGTCTAATGGTAAACTCAATTTAACAAAGATTATAGCATATGCTTGCATGAATACATGTGAGCATATATATGAAGACAGACAGTCTGTCTGCCAAACGGACTGGTTTACTAATGGCAGTGTTGGCAGAAAGACAGGGAGGACCCAGTCTGTCTACCAGTCAGACCTAGTTTACCCATGGCAGTACTGACAGACAGACAGGGGTGCACCCAGTCTGTCTGCCAATCGCACCTAGTTTACCCATGGCAGTACTGGCAGACAGACAGGGGTGGACCCAGTCTGTCTGCCAATCGGACCTGGTTTAATAATTTGACAGGGAGGCGAGACAGACAGGAGGGGACCCAGTATGTCTACTTACACTGCCATTAGTAAACCAGGTACTCACAGATGCTCATGTTTGCATCCCTATCCAGCAGGGACCAAGGGCAGTGTGAAGCGCTGATGAGACAGCACAGCCGGGATGGTAACTGCTCATCTGTGGTAACTTGAGATGTAAATGGCTCCATAGCAACAGAGACAGACAGACAGAAAGACAGAGAGTCCCATGGATAATTCTGAGCGACACCAAGCCTCTTCCACTACTTCAAATCCCCCCTATCTCCTCCTCCACACCTCCATACACTATAAAGCGCAATCATCTTCCCACCCTGGAGAGGCCAATCAGAGCTGAATGCAGGAGCCAGCAGTGCTAGCCGGGCTAGGGCTAGGAGAGGAAAGCGAGAGAGGGGGCTGAAACTGCAGGAATATGAGATCTGACACTGCACTCTGTGCACTTCCTAGCTCAGGCTATACGTCTCCACACACTCGTATTGCACCGTCTCCTATATAGGCTACATATCCGGGAAAAAGGCAGCAGAAAGAGGCTTGGTGGGGAAGTGGGTTGCTGCTGGCTGTGCCCTCCATGTGAGTCTTTTGAGGACACATTTCTGAGGACCTTCCTGGATATTTGAGGCCTGTATTTATAGATTGTTGTACCTCCGGCAGCTTTATGGTGAGTATAGCAGACTTGTTTTGGACGAAACTGTATTTTATCATGTTTGAAATACAATGAAGCTTGTAGGCAATTCCTCTTGGCCTATGCCATGCAGCCTGTATTGAAATATTTGTCACAGTCTAATGTATAGCAATGTTTGGCCTCAGATAAGTTGTGTTGTGGTGTGAGTGTTTCTTGATGGTTGTATGAATAACCAAGGTAAGTGGACACTGTGAGCAAATCAATGGGGGTTATGTGAAATGTTTCAGACCAAGGGCATGCTATATTGAATACAGTTTGAGCTTTTGATATGTTTATCGATTTCTTTTGTCCTTTTCACATGATTTCATGAGAAACAAATTTGCAGTTCTAGTAGAAAAATGTGGCACTCACAACATGTGGCTTATTGCAAATTCACTATGAACAAGTGTGTTTTTTGTGTTTTTTGTGATTCACCTTTATGCCTCATTGAACATGGGAAGCAGTGCTGGATATGTATACATTACTTAATTATAGCCTAATTATATATAAACAAAGGTCATCCACTGGCTTCTGACATGTTAATGCTGAACCAGAGTTGAAGCAGTGACCAGAATTATAACATGATAATTGATGACTCTATGATGACAATATCAACATATCCTTTCAAACAAACCGTGTTAAAACTTGGTGTGACTAGCCTCCTTTCTCTACTCATTTATCATTAGTGTTTGCCATAATATTTTCTAATCCTGGTGGATATTTGTGCAGCAACATAAATACATGGGCACTTTGTTCATCCCTGAGGGGAAATGCAGGTTTCACAAAGCAGCACAAAACCTTTCAAAAGCAGCACAAGAGGAACACGAAGTTAATGTTTGAATGTTTACGCAGTGCATAGTAGGAGCTGTTAGTTTCAGCTGATCAAGTCAATCCTTCCCTTCTTTAATTTGAACTCAACACAGCATCATAACATAGCATTTACACTTTTTTCCTTTTAATGTATTTTTAATGGATAATTCTATGTACTCTGAATGACACACATTTGTCAAGTAATATTTTCAGTTATTGCACCTTATTGCCAGTTTCATTAGACCATCCTCTTCCCACTATACACATCTGTTTCTCTTTGATATTCATTGCGAAGCGCAAATGTGAATAACAGGATGCTTTCGCGAGGCTACCTTATTGCCCCTTTTTTAACAAATGTACCTTTTTAATAAATGCTAAAAAATACATTTTAGAAATCTCTGAATAAGTCATGCAAACTGAGCATTTTGTTGACAATCTATGGACTAGGAAACAAAAAGAAAGCTGTTAGAATACAATCCTAAATAAAGAATCCACATGTTTATCGAAGTGACGGACGACAGACTGGTGGTGTAAATTCTCAATCCTCACTGTTGTGATTTGAAATATGAGTGCCCCTAGACCCCAGGGCTGTGCTAACGAGATGTCTAGGTGTGTATGACAGCATAGATGGATGAGGAGCAGCAACAGAGGGTGAAGCTCAGGGGATGAGGGCAACAGCATCTGGAAGTGTTACCTGTGTGTGTGTGTGTGTGTGTGTGTGTGTGTGTGTGTGTGTGTGTGTGTGTGTGTGTGTGTGTGTGTG
>JAOPUD010000035.1:10629884-10639997 GCA_027122715.1 Trisopterus minutus
GGCCTGCATATGAGAGGCGTGCATATCAAATGTGTGTGTGTGTGTGTGTGTGTGTGTGTGTGTGTGTGTGTGTGTGTGTGTGTGTGTGTGTGTGGGAGCAAGAAGCAAGCAAGGGAGAGAGAAAAAAAAATGGAAGAGGGAAGGAGAGAGATTCCCAAACTCCCATTACCTCGGATTAGAATGGGGCAGGTCTGATGATCAGTCGTTCATGTTATTAATTATACATCCCATCTATTTTCTACCTCTCCTCCTTCCTGTTCTCAGGGGAGTAGATCTAATAGCTGAGGTGAGGCGGGCTCTGCTAATTACTCACCTTGCGTTTAACGGGCCGCTGCGCCCCTGCCGGGCAGGCTGGGCGGCCCATATCAGAGCTGGCTATTTCATTAGATCCTATGTGGACTCTTTGTCAAAGCGGGATTACTGCTACGTCTCTGAACCGGGCCGCAGCCAACCCCTCCCGCTGGGGGGTATCTGGTTACTTTTGGTTCTGTACCATGTGTTTGTTTGTTGTATGTTTTTAGGATTGAGACAAGCTGATGGTTAAATAGATGGCGTTTTATTTGAAACGGTAAAGTTTCATCCGCATTGCTTGAGTGACCAAAACAATGACTTGTTTATTTGAGTGTTTGTCCAGTGAGTGAGTTTGGATTGTGATAGTTGACGCAGACACATAAGTTATAACAACACACTGCAGCCTTCAGTCAAAGAATCAAAGGTGTGTGGTGGAGCGTAACAATGGCTTCCTATCAGGTTCCCTCCTGGCCGTCACAGAGCAACACGCACCCTAATCCATTGTATAGGATGGTTTCCTTTCCCTCATTGAGCCGCTCTTCATTAATGTTTTCCCAAGTCCAGGCTGAAGAACAATCCCCCGCTCCTTTTGATCATGTCAACAATGATTTGGAGAGACTTCCTTGTTGTTTTGTCTCATTTCACTGCGGCACTCATTCTCTGTTGGGTCAATTGCTTCCTGTTGTTCCCTTGTGTGTCTGTGTGTGCCTGTGTGTTTGTGTGTGTGTGTCTGTGTGTGTGTTTGTGTACATGGGTATGCGTTTGCCTGTGTGTGTATGTGCGCACGGAGGGAGTTCTGTTGCCAGCGGTTGGCAGCCCCTGTCTTGCATGAATAGGTATTTGATTTCACCAATCCCCATCGGCGTCTCGCCTCCCCCCAGCTCATTCTGTGCCACTAAATGTACCATATCTTGTGTGCATTTATGTCACATATACATACATGACGCAGCAGCAGTCATGGATGGACAATGCCAGCCTGTAATATGGAATGTTGGTTTTCATGCAAGTTTAGTTACTTTTTGTTTTTAATTTAGAATCTGCGTCTGTGTGCTATGTGTAAGTTTGCAAGAGGCATTCCTGTACCATCGAAAAGTAGAAGAGACTCATGACCGGGCCTTGTCATTAATATTGTCCTGGACAGATTCAGGTTACCATGGGAACCGTAGCCAATCAGCAGCCCTATCAGAGTGTTGTATGGACCCACTATGGATTCAGTGTCTTTTGGCATTTGCACCCCCCTCCCCCTGCTCTACATCACTCATCATATTCGGCCCATCATGGGAAAGGTGTGGTCGCCGAGTCTCACGGTGGTGCTGCCTACGTTTCCCACACTCCTCTCTGTCTTCCATCGGCTTTCTTTGGGTCCTCCACCACATGTCACCATAGCATATTATTTGGCCTCCATGTCGCATGTGATCCAAGTGAATTCATCAAGGCTCACTGCACGAGGACGTTCTGTGGGCACGTTCACGTCGGATGATTCATCGATTTCTCTAGAATCCGCAATCGCACGTGCAGCCCATGTTGACTCTGGTGTGCGTCTCTTGTTGTCTTTCCACAAACCACTGAGTCAACTGCTGAAAAGCCTTTTTTTGATCTTCATCTTGGATGATTTATTATGTTAAACAAAGTGAACATTTTCCTCTTTATGGATGAAGTTTACTACTTCATCAATCTCATTTAGACAGAATGGAGATAATTTAAAATGGCCTGCAATAACCATGTGATGCTAAATATTTCTGACACAGACCGTAGCCATGTTTGTTGTAACCCAGATTTAGATGAATGACCCAATGACTCCATTGCGTATCAATGTCATCTGAAAAGAAATATTAGCGTGATCCAAATGAGTAACACCGTGTTCATAACATATCCAGCACAGTGTAAATCAAGAGCTGTAGCTCCTTCTTCATCATGGAATAATGACCTCCAGGCCACCAGGCAGTCTGGTGGTCCCATTGTTTCCCAGGGGGGAGCTCTGTCCCTGGGTTGTTTGGGGTTGTTTGGATGGGTAGGGACATAGGCCCTGGACACCGCAGGGATGATTCACCCGAGGATAAAAAAAAAAGAAAAAGTGGGAAATGATTAACTCAGCAGACAACAGAGCGAGATAGTGTGTGTGTGTGTGTGTGTGTGTGTGTGTGTGTGTGTGTGTGTGTGTGTGTATGTGTGCATGTGTGTACGTGTCTAGGTACTTTCCGCCTGTACCTGCAGTGTAAGGCTCTTTTGTGTTGGTCGTGGGCTGTACAGTTTCTTGGGCCCCTTTACCAATATGCTTACTGAAGGCATTGTGTATTGTGCTGCCATTTTGGTTTTTCTTTGATGCAGCACAAAATTGATTATACCTATATGTTGCATGCCTTTTGCTGTGCATGACAGGGAAAAGCTCTTATTTGACGCCGTTTTATGATGAATGCAGCTTTTTTTATCCAGTTATTCACTTCTCCAGTCATGTGTAACTGTATTTTTTTGTTTTCATTGCGACGACAGTTTTTGCTCATCAAAAACGCTAACTAAGCGCGGTTCTTTGCTGAGCTGCTTAGTGCTTGAATGTATTTACTCATCATGCTCACTACCTTACCTTTACCTCACTGCTCTCTATTCCTATACTGTTCTCACCCGCACTCCCCTCTCTCTCCCTCTCTCTCTCTCTGATAGGCCAGCCACACAGGAATGCGCTCCTACATTTACAATAAGAACTCTGTGATTGGCTCGCAGGCGGAACACTGCGGGATGCGAACGTACTTCTTCAGTGCCGACACACAGGAGGACCTGAACGGCTGGATACGGGCCATGAATCAGGCCGCACGCATGCAGCAGAGCCACACGGTCAAAAGGTCTGTTTTTCCCCGCCCTCCACAGGAAGGTTGTCCATGGGTTGTCCTCGGGAAGGTCATCATTCATGACGTCCTTCCTGGAGTTTGGTTTAGAGTGTAGCATGGTTCAATGCAGTGTGTTTCACGTTTTAAGCCATGTCGATCGGAATTGGGCATTGTCTTTTCTCGGTCTTTTCTCTCTCGGATAAAAACAATATCGTGTCCTTGAGGCCAGGGTCCATTAGCACTTTGATTCAGTTTCAGTTTCAATACTTGATACATGCCGGAGGAAAAATCGTTTTTCACAATGGCTCTTCTCAAGATAGAATATAACAAGAGGAATAAAGGATCCAAAATGACATGCATCAAGCACAAATGCACAAATATTCAAGTAAAGTATATAAATGCATTAATTTATGCATGTGAAAACCAAATCATTGTTTCATTCCAGTAGTAGAAAGTGTATGTGTATAAAAACTGACCCATCTGATCAGCTTTTAAGCTTTTATACCAGTAGTAGCATTTGGTAGTGCATACAAACAGCATACAAACGACAATCTAATCATTGTTTCATACCAGTAGTTAAACTTTTTGTAGTGCATGGCACATCTAACCAGCACAACAGGGGCTCCCAAAGGGTTTAATTTTGAAGCGTGTGCATCTGGGCACCACCAGGTCATGGGTTAGTAATACATAGTACATCTATATAGAGACAACTAAGTTAAATACCTTTAGGTGCGTTTCCACCGCACACGTATTATCCTCATCCTAATACTGTACCCAAAAGTATAGTTAAAAAAGTAGTACACCTACTGTAGCTCCCACACAGTTTTCTTTCATCCCTCATGTTTAATTATTCATGTTGACTTTTGTTATAGTGTTGCAACATTGTTTTCCCACTGCGGTTCAGTGCTGCCTGGATAAGCACGGCTTGAGACAATTTAAAGGTGAAACCTCCCCAGACTCGATGGCCCTTATATGGGCTGAGTTGTAGTAAGACGCAGTCTGTTCCATCTGCTGTGAGTACTATTGCACTGCAGTGGGCTGCAGCATCCATTCTGTTCTCTGCTGTTGGCCAGATGGAAACAGTCATGTAAGTTGTTGCTGTAGAATCCACATAGGCTATGCAGTGCAATAAAGAGTCAAATGCTGTGATTGTCACTGTGGTACCCCCATTTAAGTTTAAGACTGTTAAATAAGATATATAACATTTGATAATTTGAGGACACAATTCCTTTATTATTATTTTCCTTTATTGCCATCTTGTGGTCAATGTTGCTTACTACCGCTTATTCAATTTTCTTTTAAATCAACACAATATAGAAATAATACTTAACTCAAACCCCTATAAATTATTGAGGTTAACTAGTTTATCGTATCCTGCGTGCAATTATTGTTACCCTGGGCATAATAATTTATTTGGGTTATTTGTGTAACCATATATTCATGTGTACCATTTCAAAGAGTTCGGAAGGAAAGAAGAAGTAGTTGTTAATCCCTTGCACAAATCCTAATTTTAGTTAAATTCTAATGATTCAGGAACTCCAATAATGGTCTTCTTAAATGACACAACGTCTTTGCTGTAACAGATTGGAGACTTGGCACACCCCAAGCTATTAGTTTAAAACAAAATGGCTGTCATTCCTAATCACCAGGGATTCTGTCTGTGTGGCTTTCTCTGCCAAGAGCTCTCAGGGTTTTATTTTCTTCCATTCAAAAAATTAAAGTGTGTGGGTGTAAAACGTATTGAAATGCTCCCTATGGTGCCATCGTCCCTCCACAGAGAGATTAGCAAAGATTCAGCTGTATATGTAACTTCCCTCTCTGGAGTGGAACATTACTTGCAGTTTGTCATGAGGTTAATGTATCAGTGGCCCATTGTGGTTCATGTTACCCAATCTCCCTTGCAGGAATATTGCACTCTATGTCTCTGTAGTGTGGATTAAGAGTGAGAAAGCAGGCTGTTTGATTAGTTTGATGGAGGTTTGTTTCACAAGCTGTGCCAACACCCTTAGTGACATTACGTGTAGTATAATAATATCGGTACAGGTAGTTATAGGTTATATCTGTTCCTCGTCTCAGGACAGAATAAAGGAATAGAGCTTTGCGTTTTTCGTTTTCCCTTCCACTGGGAACCTTCACCCAGTCTAACTCAAACATACTTGTACTTCCTATTTGAACGTTTATGTGGACCAAAGACCCGGGCCGTCTGGATCATTGTAGTTGCACTTGAATGTATGATTGTGTTTATTGTTGATTCAAATCTGTTTTAACCTGCAACCAGAAGTTGCAGTTCTATGAGAGATCTCAAGTACTAATGCCCTGAGGATCATTGGTCTCTCTGGGTTCCAGAGAGGTGGAGAGGCCTGAGAAGGCCGCGGTGGTACAGCAACAAGCCGTCCCCCAAAGCCATCACTCGGGCGGTGGGAAGCAGAAGCCCGGCCTGGCCAACGCCCCGCAGCGAGCCGAGAGGGAGGAGCCCCAGGATAACGGCGTCCGATTGGCCCCCGGCGAGGAGGTTCGGTACGGCCTGGAGATCCACGGGAGGCCCCCCCAGCCCGCCACGGGGGAAGAGGGTAGGGCAGAGGGCCGCTCACTCGACCCGGGCCCGGGCCCCAGGAATGGCCACCTGACCGTGACCCACATGTCGCTGCCCTCGGAGGCCAATGGGACCGCCGCGGGATACAAGCGGGGCCCGGGCCCCCGGAAGAGCACGGAGAAGGAGGTGCAGAGGAAGACGGCCCTGGCTCAGGTGGAGCACTGGGTCAAAGTTCAGAAAGGGGACCCCCCCATGAGGTCAGCATCACCGATCCGACCCACACTAATGACAACCTTTTTAGGGTCTATGACTCACACTACGATACGAAAAAATGCACACGAGTTCATCAATTACAATGTTGACAAGCAGTGAATAAGATCCTCTTAACACTTTTTTCCGGGAAAGAATGTAAACGTATCGATTGTCATTTGCGCATATTCCACTTGAAGTTAGCATCGGCATAGTCTCTTGTCAAAAAGCGCTCTCTCCCCCCCCCCCCCCCTCTCTCCATGTCCTCACAGCGTGCCGCCGGCCGAGTACCACCTCCCCCGCCGGACACCGCCCGCCAAGCCCAAAGCCAACGGCGGCGCGGCGGACGCCTCCCTCCCCTCGCCCTCCTACCTCTCCTTGCCAAAGAGCACCCACCTCCCGCCCTGCGCCAGCTCCCCGCCGGCGGCCGGCAAGCTGACCGGCGACTACAAGTACGCCCACGACCGCCTCAGCCACTTCTGCATGTCCACGGACGAGCGGACGGCCACCAAGGAGGGCATGGTGTGGCAGCTGTACGAGTGGCAGCAGAGGCAGCAGTTCCGCCACGGCAGCCCCACCGCCCCCATCTACACGCCGGGGCCGGGCTTCCTGGACGCCTCGGCCTTCCGCGTCACCGTGGAGATGCCCCGCTCCATCTCGGTGCCGCCGTCGCCCTCGGACCTGCAGCCGCCGCGCGTCCCCGCCTCCTTCAAGCCCCTGTCCCCGCGCCGGCCCCACACCCCGCTGGACCGCGTGACGGTGAAGCCCCTGGACGACGGGGCGGTGGCGCCCCCTCCTGGGGACAGCACAATGTCCCACTCGCCCAGGAGCATGTGCGCGCCCCTCTCGCAGGTGAGCTCACCGGGTCTGGTTTGGGGGAGTGGGGGGGGGGGGTTTGTGTGTGTGTGTTTGCGTTATTACCCTGAACGGTCCGAATGAAAGGTATAGAGACCACATGCGTCACAAGATTTTTCACGATAGTATTTATATGAATATGAATGGTATTATTTCCTTTCCCTATCATGCATAAATGATGCAGGGTAACCAAAAGTGCACAAACATGTTTACAAGAGGAAAAAGACAAAGCTCTTTATCTAACTTGCTTAAGGCTTACGTCTGAGTGAACCACATCCACGCCTGCAGCCCGCAGTAGTATTTAAGAAGTGGTTAACCTCTATCACCCGTAGACTCCCGTAGACCTAGATTATGGGATGTGTTTTTGTTTGAGGGTCTTCTTGACATAAAAACTCAAATTATTGTCCTGGTATTATGCAGCAAATGTGTAAATAGTTATTAACTTTCAACATCAGCATTATAAACATTATTATAGAGTTTCATTCTGATGGTTTTCTTTTTTTTTCTCGTCACGGTTAATTGTCTACCTTAACAACGTTCACAAACTTGAAATCTTTTATGACAATCATTGTGGGTTTCAGATGGACTATAACTAAATTGAAAGCTCATGAAACCTGGGAGTCAGCGTATGTCAGAGTCATAATAACAGCCTGACGACCTGGCTAGAGGGAAAACTGTTCTGCTTGGCTCTCTGGCCATCAAGGCCGCTGTCCCTGAATGGGTCGGATCGTTTTTGTGATTAACGACGGATGGTTAAGCCGGTCGTAAACGTTCACTCTTCTGACCCGTCAGACTTCGGAATGAACCCAGCTGTGGTGGAACAGAAAATGCTGATATTTTGCTAAATCTTTAGGTTTAAAGTTGAAGGGATTTTGTTGTCGGTTGGTCACGTCAGTCTTTGAGCTATAAATATATACAATCTTGGTAATATTGCTTGAACAGAACAATGCAGTGACATTAATTATCATAGTTACAATTGTATTTGTCGACAATGTCCTGTTGTGTTTACTGTATGTATGAAGGTACTTTATAGATAATAATAGTCTTTCACTGTGCAATGAACCAGTTTGAATCACAAGGCAGATGCTTACATGGGTGTTATCTTAACGGTCATCTGAGTCGGTTTAGTAATATTTATACAATTCTTCATCGATGCAATTAAAAATATATATATATTGTGAATTTAAACAACATTTTTAACTGCTTTTGGAATCAAGGAATGCCGAAATAGTGGTGTTCATTTTCATGCAGAAAATCAAGTTATTTATAATCGGGGATACTGCAGAAGTCCGATACTATACTTGGCCTGTCTGGTGAGGCGCTGTGAGTGAGAGATCATCAGCGCTCAGACGGCCACTTCCACCGGGAACAGACTGGGAACACACTGGGAAAGGCTATTACTGGCATGGGACGGTGGTGAAACAGGACGATTCTCATGTAGGAAAAAGCAGCAACATCTCAAAAAGCACAAAGGTTCAGCCGTCCCCGCCATTCTAATTGGAGAGCTTCCTCCTGATCTTCACGTGGAGGATGCAAGAGTCGCGGAGCAAAACAAGGGGTCGCCCTGGGAAGAGGAGCTCAGTCTCCGCATTCCCAGCGCACAGCACTTTGAAGCTGATGTGAATCACACTGCATTTCACACAGTCCACGCCCAGGCTTCTTCCAACAGGTGGTGTGTGTGTGTGTGTGTGTGTGTGTGTGTGTGTGTGTGTGTGTGTGTGTGTGTTTTAGTTTGGCAAAGGCTCCCTATGTTCCCCAACTCTCCCGCTGAGGTTCAAAAAAACACACACACACACACACATGCACATGCAGACACAGTGCCACGCCACCGCGGGTTAGCGCTCAAAGTCTCGCCTGTCATCCACACCCAGCGCTGCCTCCCGACCACACCCTCCACATGTGAGAAAGTCTCTGTGCGCTCCTTCGCCACATCAGCCAACACACACACACACACACAAACACACACACACACCCCAGCCGTTGTAACCAGAACGCTGGCTGTGCACAAGTAAACTGTCACATGCGTTCTGCTGCCTTGTCGTCATTGCCGCCTTCCCTTTACTGTCGCTCTAGGTTACTAATTACACACGTCTCCATGACAATTATACACAATTATGAAAAACAGCCGCAGCAAGAGAGAGAGAGCGAGAGAGAGAGAGAGAGTGGGTTTCTTAACAAAGTGTGAGGCGAGTGGCTACGCAAGGCCATTCCCGGGAGCAATGGGAACTAATTATAGTTGTCAGATGAACTTAAGTTTTGGTGAACCCAGCATGTTTAAGGCTGATGGGGCTCTGTGTGCGGCTAGCAGGCCTGTGTGCTGGCGTTGCGCGGCACCTCTGAGGAATACCATTAGAGAGTGTGCGTTATTAACAGCGCATGCAACTAGCCCAGGGCCTCCTCCGCACACAACCTATAAACATCTCAACTCCGTCTCAAACATCAGCGAGCGCTCTCGCTCTTTCTTCAGATCTCAGATTTGAATAAAAAACCTATTATGCAGCAAAAAAAATAGTGGCAGGGGAATCTGGGGAGGGGAGGCTGCTTTTGCTGGTAGCAAACAAATGTTATTTTAAGAAAGCAGGTTTGGGATAATTTATGTGTAGTTAATTAAATCTCTTGTTGTTTGTGTCCTTTTAATGTTGTGCGGTGGGCCTAGCCTTACTAATTCTGCGTGTTAAGCAAAAATGTCAAATTTCCCTAAGCCATCTAACGTCAGGAGTTAAGCCACACCTTGTTCCAAGCGAACGCAGGAGCCATCAAATAATGAGAGGGAGAACAGGAAAATGTGCTGTGTCCGTGGAATTCTTTGAACAAACTTATCAGGGATATATTGACTTGAGACACAATGTTAACTTGAGCACACAACTTTCCTTCATTCTTTTGAACCAAATGAACGTGGAATTAGAATGAGGAGTGTTTTGGAGTGCAAAAAAAAAACAAATTGTAATTCTGCAATTCTTTACACCGCTTTCAAAGAGGGTTGTTGTTGTTGTTGTTGTTGTTGTTGTTGTTGTTGTTGCAAGTGGCGAGTGAATGTGTTGTGTGTCTCCACAGATGGAAAGAAGGTCGATGCCAGCAATGGGATACATCACACACACCGTCAGTGCGCCGAGCTTGCACGGCAAAACGGTCTGACTCTCTGCAATACACATTCTGCATGTCAAACAAAGTGTGGCCTAACTTTTTGAAATGCATGTGCCACTTAACATCACATGACTACTAATATACTGCTTTGGATTCTTATGTGGTCTTTTTTATTTTTTTAAGATCAACTTCTTGATCCAAGAGCTAAAGACTTCAATCCAATCAAACTAATACACTGTAAAAGCAGTTATAACCCCCCCCCCCCCCCCCCCCCCACAC
>JAOPUD010000035.1:10650154-10652654 GCA_027122715.1 Trisopterus minutus
TCCCACATCCACACCCCACCCCCCCTCCTATCCCAGGAGAGACCAAAGAGTGCCTTGGAGCGCCTGTACTCGGGGGAGCCGGCGCTGCAGCAGTATCAGCAGCAGCTCCGGGGCAAGATGAGCGCTGACGAGCAGCTGGAGAGGATGAAGAGGCACCAGAAGGCGCTGGTCCGGCAGCGCAAGCGCACCCTGAGTCACGGAGACGCGCGCGCGCACGGCTCGGCGTCCCGCGCCGCCTCCTCGTCCTCCTCCTCGGCGTCCACGCAGCGGCCGCTCTCGGCGGACCTGGGCTCTGTACGTTACTAGCAGCTGGTATCCGCACACACACAAAACAAACAGACCAGACCACACTCCTCGCTCTCGCCCTCTCTCTCGCTTACTCTCTCTCACTCTCAGTCTCTTATGCTCGCTCTCTCTCTCTCTTTCTCTTTATCTCTCTCTCTTACGCTGTCTCTCACTCTCTCTCCCTCTCTTACTCTCTCCTATACTCTCTCTATTTCTTACTCTCACTCGCTTTTACTCTCTTTCTTACTCTCTCTCTCTTTCTCTCTCTATCTCTCTCTTTCTCTCTATGTTTTAAACACAACGTCCCATGGATCACATCATGGACCTAGCACTGGAGATCCCAGTTGTGTGCACCCTCACAGTCCCCGCTCATCATAGTGGGTCTCGCTTTTGAATTACTTGTAGAACAACATTTTTCAGAAAAATCGCAGTCGTCGGTTTGATGATCTACGTTAAGTGTGCCGGTAACGGTTGTTTTTTTAAGACCTATAGCACAGTTTAAAACAGAGAACTATCTGTTCATATCGTTGACATTATTCATAATGTGCTACATTGATAAAATGAAAAACCGGTCAACGCAATGACATAACAGGAAACAGGTAAAAAAAAATGCATGCAATAACACACTAACAAATACATATAATATTCAAACTCCGTACACACAACTTCCGACATCATTCATGGAATGTCTTGATTTTTCAATCCATATTTATTCTTTATGATTCTTACCTAATCATATCGTTGTTCTCTCATTGATCTTTCCACATCTCTGCCTCATTGCCTTTCTCTCTTACAGTATATTACAGTATGTGAGTCTTAGTGTAATGTTTTTACTCCACTGACTTCAAATTAGTATTCCAGAGATTTTACTCACAGTCCCTCTGCCCTACTATAGTGTGTATACTAACTATCTCTCTGCTCTGGACAATACTGGTCTGGGTGATCAAATCCATCAAACCCTCACTCCTGGCTTCACTGCGACATCCGTTACCAATATACTTTGTCAAAGTCACTTCAATGCATCAGAGCATTTAGTTACCAGAGCAAGGCACACGGATGATATTGGTAAGGGATGTTGTAGTGAAGCCAGGAGAGATGCTTAGAATGATTTCATCTTCCAATGTCGGTATTGTCCTTTTAAACTGTCAGTGAACCAGCTGTTTCAGCTTGAATTCCAAAATTATGAGATCAAAAGAAAAGAAGAATGGTTTCTTATGAAATGCCTTCACTTGGATGCGAACATCAAAATAGATCGCTGCTCAGACAGGGCTTCAGCTTTCACACACACCATTGTGTTGTAATATGGGTGGTTCCCCGAAGCTTCACCCTCTCTCAGACTCAATCTTCGTAATCTCTGGCTGCCCAGAAGGAGCTCCACACCGTCCACACACCATGGGCCTTATACCATAAGTGTCCCGGAAGCTAAGCTTTCTCTCGGACGCCGCAGTCTGACCGAGCTCCAAACAGCTTGGCGCCAGTGTCCCATAGGCTGTGACGTCGAAGGGCCTCTGTAAAGGCACTTTCGACGTCACAAGACCTGCGTTTGGAGTAGAGTGGAGTGGAATGGTCACAAACTGTTTGGCTAAAACTGGCAAAAACATGGGTATCTCTCCTGTTTACTCTGAATGCCTAAATTAGGTCTACTTTCAGTACCAGTGATAAATTGCATTACTATGTTGAAGTTCATATAAGATGTACTACCATGTTTAAAACAAAAACAAAAACAGTTTTGGGTTCACTCGCTTTTTAAGTTAAAGATTCTAAATCACTTTTTTCTTATGGAACTGTGAGTGTGTGTGTGTGTGTGTGTGTGTGTGTGTTAGTGTCTGTGTGGGTGTGGGGTTTCTACTGTTTGTCGCTGTATGTCAGTATATTTGTGTATAACTCTTGCTTTTGTTACATATGTGCAAATCAAGATTTGCTTAACAACTTTCCACTGACAAAAGCATTAACTTAAACATTCAAATACATAACTCATAATTATTAAGGTGTATGTGCCATTTGATAAGGATAGTAACTGACGTAAGGACTCTGTGTACTTGGGTCTATTTGCATACCAACCATGACTTTCTAATCTTTGTACAAGGAAAGCAATAACATTATTGGTAAAAAATAAAGTATATTTAGATGTACTAATGTTAGTGAAATCCTATTTGTATCAAATAACAGAGAGATTTCACTGTTAAGAACCCTATCACTTTTTCATGTAGAAGTT
>JAOPUD010000035.1:10655154-10665224 GCA_027122715.1 Trisopterus minutus
AAGAGCAAACAGGTCACAGGTACGTCCGTTCTTCATTTCAACCATGCACTCCAGCTCACTTCTCAAATGACTGGTTGTCTTTAGTAAGGTTCCTTCTACCTGACATGTCTTGAAAAAAAAAAATGGTAACGACTACAGATTGGATCAGTAAAACTCTCCAGGCATTGAATTGATATTCTTTGGTAGCGGGAAAGAGAAAAAGAAAACTATAAAGTGGGGAAGCAGTCTTTCAAGAATCAGTGACGGTGTAAAGATGAGAGGGAGATAGGTGCAGAGCCAAGCAAACAGGGTCCTTATCCCCTAATAACTGAACATTATTCCTTGTTAGCGGAAAACCGTCAGAACTAAGACGTGTCTAATTGTGCTCCATGTTGGAATGTTTGAGACGGTGGGAGGGATCTCTTGATGAGGCCATTTTGTGTGCTGATCAATGATCCAGTCCAACTAGGGCCAGGCCTCTCCCTCATGCATCCCGTATAGCTGGCTCTTTGAACATTGCTCTGAACCTGCATAAAAGACACTCAGCCCCACTTTTCATCTATCTCGTAGGCTCGCAGCCGAGCGGGCTAGTTCATTTTTATAGGAGAAGCAGGAGTTGGAGTATCTTCAGACGAGTCTCTGTTTCATTCTTTTTCTCTCTTTCTCTCTCACACTCACACACACACCCCCGCGCACACACATAGATACTTACGCACGCACACATCACTGGAGTGTCACGCGCGGTATCGCTCAAGCCGTAAGCATGTGAGGGAGCTTTAATATGCACAGTGAAGCAAAGTCAACAATTATAACATTATTTCCAGCGTAGAGAAATGTCAGAGAATATAACTTGTGGCATCTTGTCAGTGGAGTCTGACTCAATGATGTTTCTTTCCCTTTGGTGTAAGAGTAAGGTATGCGGGTGCCCTTTCAAGTCTCTGAATTAAAAAGAAGATTCTTTTCCAAGGGATTATGCATGAGAGACTTCAATAATTACAAGCATTTCGGGTGCAAGTAAGAGGTATATTATTATATGGTAGATAATAATACTTATCTTTCGTAAGAAGAAAAATCTGTATTTTATCAGTACAATTCTGAGAAAAATCTTGTGTTTGATGTTGCACCAGTCTCTCCCCGTTTGTTTTTTCATCACAATTTATAAATAAAAAAATAAAAAAAGGTTTCCTCATCCCAAATCAACATCTACCAGGAGGGATTTTGTTGTAGTAAGAAATCGTGTTATCTAGCATCTAGAATGAATACCTTAATACTAGATTAAATCAATGGTTATCATCTGATGTTGCAAACAACATTGGATCATGTTTGTGAGATCATTCAATCATTTCTTAAAGCTGTATTGTTTTTCCCTGCTCGTCTAAACAATGTATAATAGGAACAAAAAATATGTATTTTTATAACAAGATGTTTTTAATCAATTTTAATACATTGTTTTATTGAAATTAATGAAGGTGGTTATTTCTTTGTGTGAAAGCAGCTTTTATTAAATTTAAATGTATAAATACAATAAGAGATTATGTTCATGGGTGGATATTTGTCACATATAACTAATGATATACCCTCTTCATCACTGGTTTAAATCATACTTATTATAAGTGGCACTGTCATCAATATAGTCATTTTCTTACTGCACAATCACTATGAGTACAACGTTAAAATCCTGTGTGTGTATTGTATTACAGGGCCTGGAAGCACCTGGGTAGTGTATCTCTGACGATCAGCCTAACGACTAACACGTCCCATCTGTATCTCTCTTTTGACCCCCTTCTCTCTGCCCTTCTGTAGTCCCGCAGCCGGTTAACCACCCACCTCCTCCACCTCCTCCTCCTCTTCCTCCTCTCGCTCCTCCCGCTCCTCCCGTATCTCAGGCGCCTCCCCCGCCATTAAGCAACGGCATTCACTACACGTTTGTCTAATCAGAGAACTCCAAAGTAAGGCCTGACCGCATGGCGACACTGACTGCTGATGGCTGGCGCGGGGCCCCTAACTCTTTCTCCACAGCGCCGCCGCCTCGTTTTCCTCGCTTCTGCTCCCCACCCGTCTGCATGCCTGGCTGCTGTGCCGTCACGTTGTAAACAACTCACAAGTCATCTAGGTTAGGTAGCAGCCCCCATGCCGTCTCACTGTAATCAACAACCAGCCTCTCTCACCCCCGCATTGATAATTGTTTACAATTTGTTTTGTGTTATTCATCTCATTTTTTTTCCCCCTGTTTCCTTTTTGTTCGCTCTGCCAAAATATTTATGGACGGTTGAGAAGGGAACGAAACAAACACGGCGCTGCGTGGCGTTATTGTGTGTAATTAACAAAAGGAGTGAGACACCTTTTGATTTCACACCTTGACAGCTCCCTAGTCGGCACAGCTGCATTCCACAACACTAATTAGCCCGCCATCTGTAACCTGACGCCAACCAGACAATGAAAAGACATTTGCTGCTGTTACAGTATACACTGACGCACGCACACACGCGCACATACACACACACACACACACACACACACACACACACACACACATGCAGAGGCACATGTACACACACGCACACACACACACACACACACACACACAAACACACACACATTCAGCACCATGCCTTTACAGTATCGGTACACACACACATACAGAGACACGCTGTTCCAGTTCGCACACAGATGCACACTGTTACAGTGTACTCACCCAAACACACACTCACTCACACACACCCACACAAATACATTGCAGTGTCTCAACATTGATTATATTGAACCCATGCAGACAAGAACGCTCATTTATGGTGCATTTCAAGCACTACCGCACAATAGCTAGACTTTCTGTAACTCCTCACCATTTATAGGCAAACATTTATAGAAAGATTTCAGGCTAAGTGCCAAACAAGTTAGTGCCTCTTGATTTGGTAGCTTTCATCCCTGACTTTTTATTTCAACATCGTTGCATGATCTGGTTTGGGTGATGCTTGATTTCCTAAAGTCATTTTCAGTCCAGCTTTTAGAGGTCGACCAAAATGTGCAGTTGGTTTTAAAATGACTCTTGGTGGTTTGACACAGTTCTGTGTAAACAGGTCAACAACAACATCTGGTGTCCACAGAAATGGAGAAACAAACGTAATCACTGTGATATAAAGCAACGTAACAAATCACTATTACTGTCAAAGTTTATTTGAAAATATAGTAAGTAAAAGGTAACAGACCTAGAACAAAACAAAGCTTCATACTGTAATAGTTGTAAACATATTGAGCTTTATAATGTTTTTGGCCAGAGGAATGCTCAAACTCTTAAGTTGTTCTCTTTAGTGCAAACATAAATGAGGGAAGTCTTCAATGTGTGTTTATTCATTCCCTAATGTTTTTATTTATTTTATTTGTGTTGATGTGGCAATTCTGGTTACATTTTCAGTTGACGAAATCTAAGCGCATGTTCACCATAACACATAATATGTATAAACATTGACAGTACCATTTCCATACCTCATCGAATAAATGTGTCGTACTTCAGTGTTACACAGTGAATGCATTTCAACCAATATTGAAACATTAGATATTCCTTTTTGATCACACAAACAAACACACACATGCACACAAACACAGGCGCATGCATGCATGCACACACAGACAAACACAGCAAAACAAAGACATTCCTACTTTTTAGTAAAAGACTAACTAACTAACAAAAAGACTAGGTAAACTTGAATGGAAAGATTTAATTTCTTTTTCTTACCCTTACTTTCTGTCTTTTCTCCCGTAGCTCAAGCTGTTTCTCGACAATGAGGTGCTATTCCAACCCAGGAGTCATGAAGGAAATAGCATTTGGTTTTGCTTGATTGAGACAGTTGCATTGGTACATAGTAGAAGACAAATAGAAACCATTTAACCTGCGCTCTGTGGCTTAAGACAGCATCCAGCATTTCAGCTCAGCAGCGTAGCTCCCCCAGAAGTTTCAAAGAAGAGAACTGGAACACCACAAGGCTGCTGTTTCACTTCTGTGAAACAGTGAAGTGTCTAACTAATGTTAATAACTCATAACAATTTTCTACATGTTTTTGCACTTTGACCTGTACATGATACAATCGAGAACAGTTCAAATGGATATTTTCAAGATAAGAAAATGAAACACTTTTACTTGCGATGTAATATCAGATTGGAACGTTTTATTTTCAGACATGGAATGCGTGAGATACCATCTTATAGAATTTAAATATAAGGTACAAATGTATTATGCGAATAGTATTTTTTTCAGAACTATGATGACATTCTTACTCCAAATCACTTGAAAATATATGATGTGTGTGTCTACACTGCCAGTCTCTTATTAGCTTGCCAAAATGAACTTTTATTTTTGCTTACATCAGAATGAAAATAGCCTTTAACACATTTTTCGTCTGAGAGAAAGTGTTTGCACAATGAGAATTTATATAAATAATGTGAATATTATTAAATATATTAACACTATTAAATCACCAGACCTTTTATTTTCAACATTCACATGTATTGATTTTTGCAATTTAGTTCATAAGGCAATAAAGACTTTTCTACAAAAAAAGTTGAGTTGTGTTATTACAAATATGACCAGTGTGAAATCTGGTCTTACCCTTCCATCTTCTGCATGGGAAAAAACGAAACGATTTTTTCAATTAAGCTTCAGATAGTGAAGTTTGAGAAAAGGATATAGGCCTATATATATATAACCTTCAGCTTATGTACCTATAGGAAGCATATTTGGTTAATATTTAAAACATATATTGGATATTGGCATTTCACTTTTTAACATTTTGGGCATTTAGCAGATGCTTTTATCAAAACTGAATTCCAACAGTTCATTAGTTAGGGTTAGGTGTGTTGCTCAGGGACACCTTGACACTCAGCTTGGAGGTGCTGGGGATGCAAGTCTATCCGCTCTTCCTCCAGAGCTAAGGCGACCCAAATTTTCTTGTTTAAATAACACATTTTATTTAGAAAATACTTTTGCTGGGCAATGGAATATGTCTACACGTTATACTTTAGTCTTTATACTTCTTATTTTGATTGATTTCATATATACCTGCCTACCCACTTAATTAGGATACCTACTTGCCTGCTGGCTTACCACCTGCCTAGCTGCCTGCCTACCTGTATAACTGTCAGTAAATATATACATTGATTTATAGATTGTACTCGATAGTTTGCTAACATGTTCTTTATATGGACTGACAATTATAAAGTTAATGAAGTCTGGCATAAAAAAACTGCATTTGTAAAGCCCATTATATATTATTGATGAATGGAACATATCTTCATTCTGGCCATGTACAAAAGGAAAAGTACAAAATGCACACTCATCATAGCTGGCAGATTCTCTTTGAACGCCACATTGATTGCTTTGACCTATTAAACTTCATTCTATTATTTGACAAGGCAATGCTGTGCTCCAAGGAGGTGAACTTTCAATTCAAAAACAGTCTTTTTGAAATGTTTCTTAAGTTCAAAGCTTTTCCAATCTGAAAGGGCATTTTTAATTCCATGTCTACATTTTCCAACCAAGAAGGTAGACATTAATACCTCTGGAGTCTGTAGCAAAGAATTCATATCTTTAAATCATGAACTATGTCTCCATCGCAATTGTAAAAGAAAATTCCCTAGACTACATGGTATTGAACTTGTGAATCAAAATAAGGATTACATTTTTTTTTACACCCAGGCTCAACACAATCCACATACTCAGTGGATTTCCACTAATACAAACTGACTTCAGGTTTTTGAGGGATACTAAAAAAACAACCCCCAGATTGTTTAGTCCCGCTCACTCCCGGCGTGTGATGATGCTTCTTAGTTATTGGACATGTGTTGCCTCTAACTTATTTCACTTAGAGTGGGCTGTGCCCTTCCCAAGTGGGCTAATATCTCTTTAATTGAAGAGTAATTACCTTCCTTCATGTGCGGCGCTTTGAAGACACCTGAGAGCGGATGCACCTCCCTCAGCGCCCACCGTAGGAGCCTCCATCCATTCTCCGGGATGGAGTCCGGCCCCCGCGGTGCCTGAACAACACCCATCGCATCCTCTCTTCTGCTTATTTTGCAATAAATGTGGGATGTTTTTCCACTCCTTCTGCAAAAAAAAAATAAAGAAATTCCACCCAAGACACTCCGCTGAGGATTGTGGCATTTCCATGAATTGACGTTTGGCTGTTTTGGCTGGCGCATCGTGTACATTTGTGATTCTAGGATCTGGACTTCAAAGAGAATGAAAGAGGGCCTATTATGCTAATTGGGTCCTGTTCTGTTAAATGCAATCAAGGCCTCATACATTAATCCTTGACTAAATACTCACTGGCTTCGCTTTGCTTCTGCATATGCACACCAACACACTCCTCCTTAGAAAGCAGCACGTTAACGTTAAATCGTTTCTAGGAAGTGAAAACATCTATACATATAAATATCTACACATTAATAGAGATCATGCAGGTTTTTTTTGTTGACTTTGATGTTAATCCGGTCAGATGTTTACTAGCTTCAGGGCAAGGAGGACCAGTGGAACGCTTTAGTGAGTGAGAGCTCTGACCCCTCTGCCCTTATGGCTAATGGCTCTGTGTTGTTCACAACACAGAGCCCTGTGCACTGAATGTAGCCAGAAAACATACACAAGACATATTTTCCAAGAAGAGCGAGAAAGGAAAAATAGTGCCTCCATTTCCCAAGATGCTATTTTCCATTGCATCAATGAAACTGTGAATTTCTATGAATGTCTGATGACCAGACTACAGTGAACACACAACGGTACACACCTTTGTACACCGCCGGGGAAATGGAGAATGCAGTCCGCTTTTACAATGGTACAACTTAGGAATCCAATACAAAAGGCACTTTGATTTATAGACGTATGTTATGCTGTTTTATTATCTCAAGCGCAACAAATGGTACATTTTTTGAAGGCCTTAGAAATGGGATGCTGAATAGCTGAATAATTGAAGAGCTCAGAATCACTGAATATTCTTCCCAGTATGTCGGCATACTAGAAAAAGAATAGGGAATAAAGCTGCATTATACTGTGTACTGAGTAATGTGGTGCATCGAACCAAACTATGCACATTTCTAAAACAGTGTTTGAAATAATCTCTACTTTTTAAATCAAATTGCCATTGTGTGTCACGATTCTGTTTAAATATTTGATGGTATACAACAGTCAAATTCAGTGAAAGTGTGAAAAATAACTAAATTTTGAGCAATTAATTGCGTATTGTTTTGCATGAGACAATAAAGCAGTCCCTTTAACGGAAGCCCTTTTTACAATACCTACAGCCAGCTGGGCTCTTTGTACTTAAAAGCAATCGCTTTGTAAATTAACCATTGCCCCTGGGCCTCTAGCAAAGTCACACATGATACAAAGATACACATATTTTTTTACATACACAACTTCTACATACATCTATATTGAATTCCATTCATAATTTTAAATATGGAGTTTTTCCATAATTTTGACAGACCATTGAAGACAATTACCTCATGGGTGTCTACTGTAAACAGATAATAACATCATGCTGCTTTAACATGCCATGTCATTTTGAAGTTGAAAAAATTGTATAATATGGAACCAATATAAAATAGAATGGGGGAATTCCTCATCCAATTGAGCAATAATCCATATACCTAACTGATCCTTTGTATAATGCAAGTTACAGGCGCTTTCTTAATGAAAATAAATAATAAATAAATAACCTTGAAAATGTATGAACACAAATCAAAGTATTAATAGTAGTAGTGGTAGTAGCGGTTGTAGGAGTAGTAATAGTAGTACTAGTAGTAGTAGTAGTAGTTGTAGTAGTGTTGAAACTGGCTGTCCATTAATGTCGCTGAAGATATATAATTAGAATTGGCATGTTGCGCTCCTTATTCCAACATGGTTAATCAGTGGTTCTCTGTTCACTTGAAAGGAAATATTAGATCCTGCTAAACTTTGATGAAATCCAGAGTTACAAGTGAGAGATTGGGGTCAGCTAATGAGAACAGAGCGTCCCACTTTGCAAGTCTGATGGTGGCGGAGACTATTTGCATGTATGCAAATAGTCTCGAAGTTAATCGCATAACTTGGCATTCATTAATGATTAAGTTATCTCATGTTGCCTCTCTATGACTAAACAATGTTGAGATATTGAATGGGGAAACAGTGGGGGGCCAAGCACCAGATACTGCCTACTCACTGCCCTCGAGCAAGGCACTTAACCCCCAGCAGCATCAGCTCTCACCTGTCTAATGAAATGTGTGTGTAGAATTCCCAGTTGATGGAATACACCATTTAAGGCAGACTATATCTCACTTTGGATGTGTTGTTCTTCAGAAATAAAGATCTAGGCTGGTGATTGTTATTATTATTTTGATCAATGGTAATATAATAGGAAAAAAAACTAACAAGACAACAATTTACAAAGTACAATAAAATGTTAGATTTCTGGTTTTGCCATGTATGCATAATATTATGAAATACCAATGAATCATTTTAAGGGTGGTCCAATTGTAAGATTGATAAAAAAATATATATAAAAATATAGAATGGAAGCTGATATAGGTTAGGTTCATCAAGCTTTCACTTGTATATTACTTCAGGAGATCTCCTGACCATCATAATCCATAATATTCTAAACTCAAGTACAGATTGTAAATTATTTTCCTCACATATAGGCTTTACTGGTAACACAGTAAACCTAGCAGTGATAACACACTGGAAACCCAACATTGGTGCAGGTTTCATTTCTATATAAGGTGGGACCAGTTTCCGAATTATACCTGGCTTTTGGGGGGGGGGGTCTCCAAATAGGATGGAGAAACAACCACCCCAACCCCCCATCCAGAACCTTTTGGCTTAGCCCAAACCATTGTAGGGTATGGCTTACAATTTTGACACAGTTGAGATTCATCAAAACCACTGAACAATTGTTCACATTTTCTTTAATATGAATAGGACCGGGCTTGGATGGGGGTGTTCCTTTTTTTCCTCATTACATTTTAATTATTAGAATACAATCAAATTAAACAATTCAATGGGACATTTCAAGGCCATCTGCTCATGTCTCTCCCTGTCCTCCCCTAAATCGATGACCTATGTGTGGCCACAGACAGTAAATCTCCTCCTCCTCCTCCTCTTCAGTCACTGCCTGTTAACAAATTAACAATGCAGGGCAGGAGAAGAACACATGTTAATTTAATGTAACAAAAATGTTGATTTTTTTTTATGCGCTCTCCTTTTCAAATATTTATGGTCTAGACTTGGAAGATGATTTCCAGATGCATCAAAGACTCATTGTATATGCAAATATCCTGGAACTAACCATATACAGTGTCCTATGGTTGTTCACACGACCCACACTTGTGAAAAGGACTTTTGGTGTGAGAAGACAGAGTGTGATCTCCTTTAGAGGTCTAATTTATATTTAAGTGCTGACTCTGATGCGGTCATGACTAATTGTTATACTGTATCCTCTGACTGCCATGACTTGATGGGGGTCTGCTATGTTAACCCAGAGATTAAGGAACGCTTCATTTTGAATAGACATACTTTTTTATTTTATTTAAAATTCTTTCAAACAAAGCTTCAGTTCAGGAATATAGCCTTGACATGAAAGGCAGGGTTGGAATATATATATTTTTTCTTCAATGCATCAATAAGATGACGTAATATAGAAGAGAAGGTTAGGCCTAGTTTTTATTTTTGAAAAAATACATGACAATAATAGTCGAATAAAGATACAAATACCGTTATTGTCATTATTCATTTAAGGTCAAGTAAAGCTATTTTATTTCCAATGTATTGAGTTTGGAAAGATGAGACACGCATGTACACGCACGTTGGACGTTACTAAAAGTATTTCCCAAAGTCTCCAAAAGGTGGCGCATGAGACACATGCAACACGCGCATGGGTTCATTCCGCCACACAGGTGAAGGCTGAACTCCAACCAAATATCCGACATGGGTCATCAAATGCCATTCACTTGCTTAAAGCTATCCTTCATTTTAGGGAGGTTCGTACCTCAACCAGAAAATGCGAAATTCCAAAAATATAAATGTCTTCTATAGAGGAGATTTATTTTCTATAATTGTAGCCCCCCCC
>JAOPUD010000035.1:10727553-10738610 GCA_027122715.1 Trisopterus minutus
TGTGTGTGTGTGTGTGTGTGTGTGTGTGTGTGTGTGTGTGTGTGTGTGTGTGTGTGTGTGTGTGTGTGTGTCGTTACACTGGTAGACTTGTAGTGTGGCTGCTCAGTATCACTGTCCCAGTTCTGGCTTTCAGCTCTCAGGCATTCTCTACACATAACTTGACAAAAGAGCTGGTGTCATCTGACCGAGGATCAAAATAGTGTCAGTGTAACTCACACCCTGGGCACAGACGGCCTCTGTGGCCTGCTAATGATTTCAATGCACATTGCAGGCTTGTTCTTTGAGAAAGGAGAAGTCAGCCCACCAGCTCTGACTCCAGCAAACATGACAATTGAAGCAGATCGAGCGTGTTAGCATATCCACATTGTTTCCCTGCTAAGTGTTAGCATCAATGTTTTACATCAGGCTGTGATGGTTTGACTCCGGAACAAAGAGACTGTTTAATGGATCGCGATGAAACAAATGTCTCCTCCCACGCGTGCTTTATTTTTTTTGTGTGCGTTTGCCTGGTTCAATAACATTATACATGTGCCAAGAACTGAGATGAGGATGTCAGAGGAAACAGATAGAAGCATGTTTTATTGCAGCGCTAAGCCTTAGTGCTGATGACTGTAATTATTCTACAAACGCCATCCCTCTCTGGGAGCACCGCGGTATAATGTTTAAGTCTGCACAGGTCGAGTGGTTAATATGCTGTGACCCTGTCCTCCATTACATGTCATGAAGTTCCAATGATGGTTAAAGTTATGAGTTTGAATAATAGTACTAATTAATCAGGGTTTTTTCTCCTCAAATTATTTGCACATGTCATAATATTGTAATTAGCCGTGTGGGTCTTGAAGCTGCTGGCCACCGTGTCTGGAGACCCTCTCCTCTCGCTCCCTGTCCCCCATTGAGCTGGATCTCACAAAAAGCAGGTTTCTCCATCACTGCACAGTGGGTCTCATGCTGCATGGCTCTGTGGGCCAGAAAAAAAGGAACGGGCTGGTTGAACAAAAATACGGCTTCTATTGTTGCCGCGGCATTGGGGAACAATGGCGTACTGAGAGGCCTCAATGTGGGCCAGTGAAGGGGACTTTCTAAATGCTGGAATGTTTCACCTTTGAAAGACGTTGTGGTCGCCTCACTTTTAGTCAACAGCTATTAAATCATTCAGTTTAAGGCTGTTATATTAGCTGTCGAATAATAATAAACTAAGGGTACTAAACAGTTTTCACTCCCATATAAAACATGTAGGCTTTTATTCCAAATATCATACTCCAAATGTAATCTAGCTATTATTGCTTTATATATAGGTTCTTATTCAAAATAGTTTCATATAATGTTCAATAAAACGTATTAAATATCACATATTATGCTTTCCATTAAGGTTGCACAGGATTCATAATGAATAGGCTTATACCTATTAATTTAGTAAATCACAGCCTTGTTCACAGTTCTATGCCTGTTATACACAAACTCATATTAATTTCAGATAGATGAATAAATGGGAATGTTTGGGGCATTGATTAGCTGGTATGTTTATTTCTGACAGTAAGATTGCAGGTTACCAAACAAGTGAACCACTCCCCATGCGAGGTACCCAGTAATTACATTTTGTGGGAAATTATAATAATTTATTACAATGTGTCTGTGGGCTTGCATGATTACCAACATGGAAATGAAAATTATAAATTGAAATATTTCTTTCCTAATGTTCATTTGAGCAATTCAAGTGCTGAGCCACTTTTGAGATTCTAGATATGTGTCCCTTTTCATGTAAGACAATTAATACTACAAACACACACACACACACACACACACACACACACACAAACACAGACACAAATCTTAAATTTGATCTGCAGTGTGATATATTAGCAAGTTGTAATACACTAATATATCTACTGTCCAGCTGCATATTCCTCTTCAAATTCAATATTTGTAATCTCCACAAATATTGTGTCTTAGGTGCCGTACTTCGGTCTGAATTAGCGCCTTAATCTTAAAAAAAACAGGAAATGAGTGGCGCAATAAGGAAAAAGTTAATTTAGCTACACAAGCATGTAATGGTGCTAGTTGTTAAAAGTGACCTTGTGGGGTGGAGAGGGGAGCTGCACAGCAGCCCCTTCCAGCTGCACACATGGCATCCACCGGGGGCACAATCACGCACAGTCCCAACACCTCAGGCTCGGACATATGTTGACTTTTATTTCATTCTTCTGACATTAATCCTATTCGCCAGCTGTTCTGCCAGCTGCCACTCTCCGGCTTAAGAGGAGATTGCAGTTTTGGGGGCTCTGAGTGCTGGTTTATCTTGGCTCTCATCTTCCTATCGCAAAGTTTTGATTGGATTTTTTTTCTGCGTTTCCTCTTTTTATTTTTAGGTTTCTTGAGTTGCAAATGTTCCGGCTGTGTACTTTTCCTTATCAACTTCTTGGCTTTTTTTGGGTCTCTTGTTATATAATTATATGGGAGGTGGAAAGATGTAAATGCAGATTTTATCCAAGCTTCCTGGCTTCTGTCCTCAGGAAATCATTGCTAACAGGTCCGGTCTGTTCCTCTTTTGGCAAATAGACACCAATGAGCCCCAGGTAGTTTACGCTGCCTAGAATATATTAGCATTCCTTGACATGTAGCGAACGCTCCCAACCTCGGGAAAAGACTGGATAGACAAAGCAGAATAATTCCCTGTCTCTCATTCATTCAAACCTTTTCACCCTTCAGTTATCTAGCAACATTTCCTAAGGATTAGCCTGGACATGGCCCCGGTCTGTACAGTTATGATTATTGACATATTGGGTCCAACATATTTCAAGTTTATGTGCATTGTCTAGAAGCATATCCAAGTGTTCTCAATGTCATTTCTGTTGAAGTACGGCCGAGTGGTCTGTGGCCAAGGGCCGCAATGAATTGATCATTGCTCAGTGCTCACTTTAATAATTCAAGCCTGATTGCCACAGAGTGCCGCAGTAAAATGGATTGGGAGAGGTCACATGG
The DNA here is from genome assembly GCA_027122715.1 of Trisopterus minutus. Classification (NCBI taxonomy): domain Eukaryota; kingdom Metazoa; phylum Chordata; class Actinopteri; order Gadiformes; family Gadidae; genus Trisopterus; species Trisopterus minutus. The sequence goes on from JAOPUD010000035.1 coordinate 10,730,533, forward strand.
TGCTCAGCTCAGAAGGTGAAGCCTCTTGGGGATGGTTAATTCATATATGCTTGATAGACACGTGTCCTATTTAAAGAGGTCAGGGAGCTGCATGTGTATACGCCTCTCAGAATGGCCAGGTCACCATTATAGGATTTACACCGTGGTCGGTGCAGATAGAGGCAACGCAATGAATGGAAACATACAGGCACAAAGAGCAATATTTCTAGGCACGCATTCCAAACAACCTTCAGCTCCACAGCAGCTTGTTGCATCATTTTTTTTTTTCTTTCATTTTGATTTTCATTCAGGACACAAGAGAGCTGATCCGATAGCCAAATGGAGCTAATCTTTCACAAACTGTACTCAGTCTTCTACAAACAAAAAAACATTCTTTACAGTAACCATCTCTCACCTCTGTCCTTGGAACGCTTCTTCCTTCATACAAGGTAGCAACTGAGAGAAACATGCTAGAAGAGAAGTGAAGGAAGGGAAATAAATGCAAAACAAGAATGCAATTGTGCAGAGGAAATCTGCTTTTTGTTTTGTTTTGTTGCAACATTTGTGGAAACCATTTTGTGCAGGTTGGTCTCTATTTATAGCAGTAGTTTATATGGCCAAGTGCCTCTCAGAGGAGAGACTAACAGGTGACTAACAGATATGTTCACCAAGTGGAATAATAAGTAGTATTAGATGTCAATTAAATCAAGCCTATCCCGAGGTGCAGGTGCTCCACAATACACCGGCATGTCTCAAGAAGCCGGACCTCTTAACCCATGCATGCCGACACTTGCATTTACATATTTAAAAAGGTGGAATTATTTAACTGCAGTGAAAAAAAAAAAAACGGGAAATGATAGAGGTTATTAAAGCTGTTGACAAGGAGGGAAGGTAATTGCCTGAAATCGAGCGTCAACGTACTGTTGTGCTATGCATGTTATGTTGTTTTTTTTCCCCTCTTTCTCTCTATTTAGCATTTGCATTGTGCAACATCACCCGGGTGTGTAACCTATTGCGTTCAGATTGCTCCCTAGCAATCAGTGCCCTTTTTGTCCTCACTTCAATAACGTCATGATTATGAAGACTTCAGGAGTATTTGCCGCATCCAACAGCTGTTGTCTTAGGGACTACCGGCGAAATGACAAAACATGTTTTCACTCTGAATTCCACTTCCCTGCATGCTTCTTGTAATTATTGTGTTTTATTTGCTGTGATGATGGGGTCTTGTTTTTAGTGTCTCTGTGATTAAGATATTCAAAGGCTTCTTTAGAGTTTATCTTTTTCCCTTTTTCTCCTCAATCTCGACTTTTGATTTGTTAGTGTATAGTTGGAAGTAGTGTTCAAACGAAATAGGAGATTCTACCTCGGCACAAAACCGAACTGCTATTTGTTTTGTTTGTTTCCTGAAATGGAGGGAACAAAAACGTATCACCTTGTGTAAGGCTTTTGTTATATTTTGTTAACAAGGCCAAATGTGACTGATTATGCAGAAATGCCTTTTCATTCTTCAGTTCCAAGAGCACTGATTTTAATTAATCTCAAATCCAATTAAATTCTTTATCTTTTAACCATCTAACCACAAAGATAATAAGTTACCTTTCAGGATCAAGCTTACTTGCAATCTCTCTTTGTGACTCAGCATCATTTGCCTTGTTGAATTGATATGGTCTGTGAATTCTGAGAAGGAAATTATTTATATAGCAACTGTCAGTTGATCATTGATTTGGTAATTGCATGTTTCCCTGGAGGCTAGGACGACGAATGGTACAAGGCGGAAGATAAAGGGGAGGTTTCTCGTCCGTTAGCCATGACTTATGACTAATTTGACTCCCATAGATGGCTCTCTGTCGCTCCTTTGTCATTTGCTTTTCAACACAACAAAGCCTCAATACACAAGTATCCTTTTTCGCAAGTTAAATGAATACCCACCATTTGGCAATAGACAGCGGTTCAAGCACTTCCCTAGCAAGTGATTGCAGGCAAAACAGTGTAACAGAACACCCTGTACTGAGCATTGTTAAACACAGTTTATGTTTTCAGATATGGTTCTTGCCATTGAGGTGGATACTGGTCTGGAAATTTTGTGTAGAGGCTAAATACATTCTTAGTATGTTCGGGATACAACATGGATATACATTCATAATGATTTCTCAGACTTCATTTAGAAAGTGTTTTTTTAAGTGTACCCAGTTCTTTAAGATTTGCCTTTAAAAAACAGAGGCCATTAAACTTCACATTTACACAATTTGATTGGCTTATGAGACTGTGTTTTACTCAGTAATTTGAGTTTATCCACAGCCTCCCTATGATTGCATGACTGAACCACCAGTAAACCTGTTAAGGGCCGCAGTAAAAACATAAATTAGCTCACTACTTTTCCCTAGCTTAACCTCACAAATACCGGCACTTATTGCCTAGTAGCAGTAAATCTGCTAAATTGTAACTTTTTACTATTTTAGAAAAATCCAGTAGAGACATATCCAAATATTATTGTATGGAAAGAGGGATGGATACATATATATATATATATATATATACGTATATATATATATATATAATTTTGTCTTCCTGCTAGCACATTCTGGGGTTTGCCGGCTGCAGGTTACTACGACGGCTAGCCTCTTAGTTCCACTGTTGTGGTTTGCACTAAACATGATATTCTGGCAGCAGAGACTGCCAGGTGCTGAAAGCAGTGTTTATTTCACACCTCTGAGAAACATTCCCCTTGTTGAGATTTATGAGAACCAATGCCTTTGTTTTTAATACAGCGGGAGAGGCTAATCTCACCGGTTCATCTTGCTAGGTGTTTAACGCCTGCTAACCTGCATCAATAATATCTGCCATCCAACAAGTTGTACAGCCCCGATGGCAATTCAGATAGCAGATAAACATATTGTACTTGGCAATATCGAATCACCGTGTGACGGCAAGTGACGGCTCACTTTCATCACGCGATGAAACAACTCCCGAGATGCTTGGAAACACATTGAGGGCAGTTCGTGTTTTTCTTCAGATGTACAGCACAGCACAGTAGTCCCTAGCGAGAGGACAATAAGACACAGACAGGCTTATGTGGTCCAAAGACGATCCCCTTCCCATTGGGGAACACCTCTTGGACACATATTGCAGTAGTTTTGTCTAGTTTGTTACTGTCTGCACTGTCTGCAGAGTGGATGGAGCCCGTGCCAGGCATGGGTCCATAGGAGCTGTTGGGATCTCTGGGGCCAGGGGAAGTTGGTCGTAGGCCAGTGGGGCCAACTGGGCCCTGTGACAAGCCGGGCTGTCTACTGGAGGGATGCTGGGAACATGTAAATAAGCGTCTGATAAGGGCTATTGTTTTCATTCCATTCTCATCCCATCTGAATGGTCTGCTCCCCAGTCAGAGAACATTTTTTTTATCTCTAGAGGGAGGGGAGGGGGACACTGAGAGGGGATTTAAGATTTAAGAGCCCCCAAAGATAAATAAAAATAAACTCACTGGACTTTTTTCCTCTTGTTTGAGCTAATCCTTGATGAATGCAATGTCCTACTTCAAGATTAAGAAAGCAACAAACTGTAATTATTTTAGTTTTTTCCCTTGAAAATATAATGCTATTTCATATCCAGTGAGGCATAAAAAAAGTGTATATATTTGGAACATTCTTAATTTGACAGTAATAATGACTTTAAGATTATCCAGTTTTTCCAATGGCATACATAGTGTCTCCAGAGAAAACAAACAGGCATTTGAGCAACTGAAACAGCATTCCTCCACTTTATCTAGATTTTTCTGACAAAAGCTGTGGAAATGTGCCCTGAAACAAGCCAGACCCCAGCTTCATTTGCTCAATGTGTTTTCCTTCAGGTCATCTCCGTGGAACTAACACTGAGGTTTTCCTATTAGTATTTTTTATTTTATTTGGATTTTATTAAAGAAGCCTCTATACTAGTTCCGTGCCAGGTTTGCCTGCTGTATGGTACCAGTGAAAAGGTGTGTGAGAGCTAGGTTCTGGACTAATCCGGGTCATTACTCACCTCTCCCAGGTGGAGGGTCTGGGAGGACAGCAGTGCATTCCAGCTGTAGCCTCTCCTGTCGGACGAAGACTTGGCAGGTCGGCTCTGGACCAGTGTAGGGGATGAAGTAGTGAGAAAACAGCAACACTCCTGGGAGGGAGAGGAAGGAGGGGAGGGAGGGAGGTGGAACGGGAGGGTGGTGGGGGTGGTGTTGGAGTAGAATGGAAGCTGGCACCACATTATCTACAACAGTTGGTGCATTCCTTAATGATCAAGTGCTGGAGAAGCATCTGTGAGGAAATTGTGATCTAGCACGCACACACTTGTATGTGTGTGTGTGTATGCACACACGTGTTTGTTTTTGTGTTTGAGGCAGAGAGACAACAGAGAGAGAGAGAGTGCGAGAGTGTATGTGTACATGTGTTCTGTTTGTTTAACTCCCCTTCACACCAATTTGACATACGCCGTTACTATTCCTTAATAGAAAAGGGTGTCATCCATTATTGTTGTTGAGTGTGTCTAAGTGTTTGGATTTCAGGGGAATTTGTTTCTCCGGAAGAGGAAGCCCTGTAAATTTCGGGTCAAGAGAGAAAATAATCTCTATGCTTTGTACCCCACCCCCCCACCCTCCCTGCCCCTAACCCCTGACTGAAGATCTGTGATGTCCGTGCCAGGAGGGGAGTTAGACAAACACATATTAGTACACACGCGCACACACACACACACACACAGACCCACACAGACAGACAGACAGACAGACAGACACACACACACACACACACACACACACACACACACACACACACACACACACACACAGGAAGGGTGTGGGACTAAACAAAGATGATTAAGTGCCCTTTTTTTTTAACCACCGTGTGTTTGATTTTTATGTTGGCTAAAGGTCAGCTAATATTAGCCAACAAAGGCCCTGAGTCAGCTAGAGAAAGTGGAGGCTCTTCTGTGTAGGAACAAGCAAATTGCCCCTTACTTGTTTGTGTATTAAATCCTATATAGGAATGGTATTCGTTTTCTTTTGTTCATTAACATTCAGTCATTTGAACAAAAGTCTACCATAAGGATTTCTGCATACAAGACTACAATCCAAAGCGTGTGTACACCGTGTTGCATGTGAGCCTGCATATAATGTGCTCTTTGGAGGTACAGCACAAATAGAGCATCTCTACTCACATGCCTCCTTCAAGGAAGTTACAGACATTCTCGTCCCGTTTAGACACCAGATGGAACGTTTCCCTAATGATCTGCTGCTCCGTGTCTTCGCTCTGTGGAATGATTTAGGAAATTAAAAGCGCATTACATGACACTCGTCTCATTACTGTGCCTTGGTCAATAATGAAATAGGCCCAGGAAGTGGGTGGAGGAGCTAGGTGTCAGTTTCTCTCATTTCCAGCCTATATAAACAACTGTGCATTACAGACACGGTCAGAAAATCTGATTAGTGGGTTAGTCCAACTATGTTTGGATTTTTTGAATGCATGTATACTGTTAAAGTTGGGGTTTTTCTCAGTAAAGTGTCCAACCATCCTGGACAGAAAGCTTTCTCACACCACAGGATTATTGATCTAATGAAAGGCCACATTTATCAATCTAGAGAGGGGAATTTTACAGTTTCTGACCATTAGCTCACATTTAAAATGTATCTGACCAGCTTAGAAGCTATTATGTAAACTCAGCATGAATTATAATAGATTAAATTGGGTTCCACTTCCAATTGAATAAAGCAAGACAAAAAAAGTATGTTAAGCTGTGTGCATCTGTAATTCTTTATCTATGATTGTGAAAGGTAAAAGAGAAATTCAACCCCCCTAGTCCATATTGATGTAGGCTACATGGGCACGTTTGTAGACCTGATGATATACAGAACCACCAAAACTTCAGATGAAAATATGCTAATATGTTACAAACACGTGTGTGACATAAGAATATAGTGGAGGAATACATAGCCTCCCTCCTATCCACCAATGTATGCCAGTAGATGTGGCCGTGGCCATGACCATAAGCCTAATTCTAACACAACCCAATTGAAACTCTTAATATGCTTAATATCTCTCTCACTGAACTGAAAAGGCAAATATATATGCACTCAGCAGTAATGGGGAAATATTGGCCCACAGAGTCAATATAAAGTCAATATAAAGCTGTCCCAGATGGTGACATCGATAATTTCTATATTGCTCTGAATTACATAAATATGTAATATAAAGGGGACAGTAAAAAAAAAACGGACTTGGACAAACAGACAACCTTCAAATATGAAAATCAAATTACTGATATTAGAAAAAACTATTTCCAGATTGAGTTACATTGCATGTGCAAGTTGGTAGAATGGTAGATTCTCGGTGAGGAACGCCTTCGACCACGAGTCAATCACAAGGGCGTAATTACATCATGTGACGTAAACACCAGCTATATCCACCACATTTCGCCCCAATGCTCTGACAATGACAGTTCAGTTTACCATTTGTTAGGAGGCTGTGAAGCAAAAAAAGGTCGAGCACATTGTTCAGAAGAGTAAGGCCGGCGAGGAATCTGATAGTCTAGCCAGATGTTCAATTATTCACCGTCTAAAGACTGTAACGTTAGTTCAGTCATCTTATACACCAGGATCGATGTCATTTTTGCAAAAACGCTTCGATCATCTTACAAACCATGACAAGATATACAAGTAATATAGCCTATGTGACCAAATTCTAGTTTCTTAATACATGTTAAATGCATTGAATGAAACAAACAATAGTAAGCTATGTACATAAAGTGTAACGTTAGTCTAATAATACAAAATATATTCAGGGTCATTGCATCTACAAGCTTTACATGCATAAAGACGCTTGAGAATCGTACTTACATAATGCTCGTAGAATTTAGAAAGCCTTGGTTTCCCATGGTTGTTGAATATTAGAATGGCTTTTATCATGATGCTGGTGGTGGAGTGAGACGGGGGAACAGAAAGGGGTCAGTCTATGGAAGACTGTTGTCCGTCAACCCCCGTGAACCCAAATCTACCTCGGGAGTCGATGCTAAATCCCTTTTGGATGTAAGAATTACTAGGCTAGCATTCAACAACACGCTACTCCTCCATCCTCTCTTTACGGAACTACTCCACGTCAAGGGGACTGCTTGCCCCGCTGAACTATGGGACGTTGAGTCCCTACTGGTTGGAAGGAAACTACAACTTAACTCTAGTGCATCCATATGTCGGACAATGGGACACAATGGGATTCATGCTATGTGTGTATCCGCGGTTTGTCGCCTTGTAATGAATAGTTAAACATCGGCCAACTAATTTGAGGAATAATACAATACATTAATTAAATGGTTTTCTACACCTTGCCTGTTTTCTGAGCAATGAATTACTGAAACAAATTAGGCTATTGTTTTATATAAATAAAAGGTAAATTAGGTCTCTTTTTGGCCCATATTAATAGTTGACCTTCCTAGAATAATAGTGGGTATAATGTTTCGGACTATATATGCCACAGGATGGCGCAAGAGTACACAGGTGACGATGTGGCACTCGTACGATATTCTGGCCAGTCTCCGGAGTTCCATGCATGGCCACTAGGAGGTGCCGTTCATCCTCCAAACGTTCACTTCGGTTTTCCCCTTTTACAGTCTATGGTTTTCCCCCATGGTAATCCATCCAAAAGCTTTTACGATTGCTGTTTTGCCGGTGATCTTAGGACACGATTTAGTCTGATATATATTAAACACTTAAAGTTAACCAAACACTGCATGTATTGACCAGCACTTGGTCTGAATGGATGTTTTGTTAAAATCCCGTTCATAATTGAGCTACATTTGATCGATTTTTCCATATAGCATAGCCCTCTGTCTATTCAGTTTTTTTATGCCATACAAATGCACTAAATTGGCCTGCTGACAAATGAACTAACTTACAATCAAAAAGTTTTTTTAAATAACGTGGCTATACGGCATAGTGCCAAACAGGTAAAAGCATTAAGATCATTTGCTTATTTACCTTGCAATCAAAACATATGATTTTCTTGGTTCAATCCCTGTATACATTTGGTCTAAAGCAAAGACACACACACACACACACACACACACACACACACACACACACACAC
>JAOPUD010000035.1:10827470-10844193 GCA_027122715.1 Trisopterus minutus
GTGTGTGTGTGTGTGTGTGTGTGTGTGTGTGTGTGTGTGTGTGTGTGTGTGTGTGTGTGTGTGTGTGTGTCGCTCATCGATGGATACCTGCATGTACGTGTGTATGATTAGAAAGTTGTAGTAGAAAGTTGAAAATTAATGTATACCTTGCATAAACAATCTGAATTATTCTGGTTATTATGAAACAACTCTAACGCTTATTTTCCTCAATGCCACAACTTGTGATTCTTTTGGATTTTTAGACAATTTGGTTCGGGCCATTTCTTCTCTCTGCAGACATGGTAGGATGATAGGAAAACTGATATAAGATTAAATTGTTTTGTCAAAGGAATTGAACATTGTCTCCCTTGCAAATGTACCACATTGGAAATGATATTGGAGGAGGCTTGTCAAGCATTGGGGTTATGATAATTTCTATGCAATCATATAGATGTGATTCTATTAAATATTCATTTACTACTCCCTTAAGTAATAATGGTGATTGAAAAATCTTGGAAGCTGTACTCTATTTTTAATGATTATTTCAACAAAGCTAAGGAAATATATATTCATATTTTGTGTGCCAGTGATGAGATTTGAAAGGTGTGCACCCACCATCTAACCTGTGTTTATCATGGTGTGGAGGTTGTGCTAAGCCCACCATATCAACTCAAGTAAGAAGTTATAATCATGCTTACTTATGTATCAGAGAGAAAAATAACCTTCTCAGAGATTGACACATTATTAAACGGATATTAATTATATATACAGTACTTCTACTTTTCTCTTAGACATGCGGGAGCCAAGCTGGTGGCTTATTAAATCATTTGCTGCTCTTTGGGTGATCTCCTTTTGAGTTTTGGTCTAACCCTCCAGGCATTTGTATTTTTTTTTCTGAAAACAAATGTAGCAGAAAATTCTGCATTGGTTTAAGAGAATTATGAATCCTTATTACACTGGCTGAAAACATCAAACATTTTGTTTAGGAGCTTTCTGCTGGATAAGGCATCAAAGGGGAGTCACACTGGCACATATCAATTTATTAGTACGCTCAAGTTGGCAAGATAATTTTGTGTGCATCGCCCACTAAATACTGTCTTTGCTCTCCTCCACAGATAGCAGAAATGGTCTTTGTTAAAACTAGGAGGAGCTGCTGAATGATGGGAATATGAAGTGTAAAAGAAGCTGTAAATTAGAACATCTGGTAACGGGGCATAATATCAACAACTTTTTTTTAATGAGAAATGATGGAAGGATTGTGGCTATAAGGCTGAAGAGATCCTTTATCAGGAGGCAGATAGCCTAACCTGTCCCAAAATGGGAGTAACCCTGAATACGAACCCAGGGTAGACATCCATGTGATGGAGGGGTCACTAGAGGTGACCCCTAGACCATAACAGTGGCTGAAACCGACTTTCTGGGTCAAGACATTACATTATAAAGTGCAAAAAACAAAAAATTGTAGGGCAAAATGTCTTTGACTTCCATCCAAGTGTTAGTTAATACATTTTGTGTGACTTGGATCAATCTCAATTAGTAATGTAGGTAGTGCAATTACAAGACTCAAATGTGTTGCTCTGCTGTATAAGGTATCACAACTGTGACGTTACGTTGATGTTAAAGAGTCATTACACATGAAGTATCTTTCTCAGAACAATTGGAGGCATCTGTACACACACACAACACACATGCACATTCAAATTATATTTTGGGTCATTCTATTATTTATTTTTGTAATTTTCTACAAAAAGTAATTGACAAACTATATGATCTCCATTATTGTCAACTAATTATGTCACACTTGTGATGAAACTTGTACAACCTAAGGGCACATGTCAACAACATGGTCTTGATCAGGTTAATCATGAGACTCTATACACAGTTTGTGACTATTGTTAGTGAGTCCACAATGCCCGTGGCTGGTCGGAATGGAGCAACTCTGTGGTCGCATAGTAAATTATGGTGGAATGATTTGCATGGCTTTGTTTCCAAACCCCACTGAGCTGCAGAATGGAGCCAGCCCTCTCAATTACCGTACACCCAGAGGTGGCCCAGCCTTTTGATTAGCTTAGCTTCTTCAAAAAAGTCTAAAGTCATTCCAAAAAATAAGAATCTCATTAATTTGCTGCCTTCTTGGTACTGGAAGGCAGATCTGAAACGTTATGGAAAGATCAGAGGACTGAACCTTGTAGCTTCTGAGGAATACATTGAAAGAACAATTCATATTGATCCAAATGTAAAGGATACCATTTTGAATTAAATCATCCAACCTATTGGATGTTCAAAAGAACTGCATGAAAGACTGTACTGTATTCAAGCCATTTGATTATACAAACATATCTGCAAATGTTTTTATTTAAATGTTATTTGGTTATTCATTATTGGTAGACGGATATCTAGTGAACCAAACTGGAAAAAAAGTGTTTTGGTCATTAAAGAACATACAGAAATGAAAGTGTACACTGGGAAAGCAATGCATTTTGTTAACCCTACTTATCCATTCAACTAGGCAGTTTAACCACACAAAATAACTTTCAGTATAGATTTATAATTCCATATTATTGCAGATGTTAATGCTTTGATTTTACAGCAGTTGTACCAATCCATGAGTGGTCACTTGACTATCAAATCTTAAAAAGAAAAAGGATTTAAAGGGCAAGGGAAAAACTTAAATCAACATTGACTAATGCCATAATCAGAAGTTGAATGATGAATAATTTCCAAATATTTACAGTAATGTTTCCTTGAATCCATTGCTGTTTATCAGCTAGATTTCAGAGACATTCTTTCTCTTGGGAAGTGGCATGACAATGTCGAAATCTTTCGTCATGAGATAGATAGCTTTTTGTAAAATACAATAACAAAAATGTACTGGCTTTTCCATGGGGTCAGGGACAGCTTCAATATTCCGGGAGCAAAATCTCACTCCTAATCAGATTAGATCAGCTCCACTCTATTCAGATCTACAGTGTGACATATCCGTCTCTTTAAATGACTAAATGTGATAAACTGTGTCATATATACATTATACAGATGTTACCATGGGGGGGGGGGCACTGCCTCCCAATGTCCTCCCTGTATGCCAACTCTACTATAATCTCACCTAATTCCTGGTAAATTCGTCAGAGGCTAAATCTGTCTTGTGCATTTGCTTAATCATTTGGAAGCCATGCATGGCAATAGTGTCTGGCAATAGTGCCAATTACCATGCAAATAACTACAATTCCAATGGCAACTTAGGGTACAAATGCCAAGTTTATCTATATAGCATCATTCAAACACAAGCTGTTTACAAAGGTACAAACAAATCACATGCAAATGTTTTGAAAGTACCATCATTAAAAGATGATAAAAAAAAGGAAAGATGCAAAATAAAAGTATAAGATGGGAAGAGAATAAAGTGCATACATTAATTTTTAATTAAAATCTGCAGCAAAGAGAAAAGTGTCGGGGCTTGATTTAAGATAATAAAGTGGTGAGGTAGATCTCACATGTTCAGAGTTTGTTCCAGATCTGTTGTACAGAAAATATTATCAAAAAGATTACCATCTTTAACATATAACAACAAATATAACTATAAGAAGTATTCCTATTTTGGAGCCAATTCTGAGACGGAACTCTGAAAGTCTCTCCTAAAAGATACCCGGTAATTACTGCATTGTTTATCAAAGCACTGACCCTTACATTGTCTTGGCCATTTGGCTTCCATTATGTAGCGCCCTGGGCGCCTGTCAGCCTGTAAGGAAGTCAGCAGTGATTTGGTTTACACAGATCATATGGCAGGGGATTGGGCCTTGAAGAGCCAGATCTGCTGTATTTCCTATGATGTGAGACATGGTTTATGTTTTCCTGTCATGAAACCTACAACCTGGCAGCATGTGGGCAAAGTGGACACAGCTCTGACCTATTAAACAACATCTATAGCCACTGTCTTCATACACCTTCTAATTCCCCATCAAGAGAAAATGGAGGCGAACAAAGGGCCTCAAGTGTGGAAAGGGAACTCCCATCCTCCTTGTTTCTTATTTCTCGTTAGTAACTAAAAGAAGACCCATTTTTGTCAAGTTCTAGTTTTACAACAAAGACCAATAGTATCTCTGGCACGCGTCACGTCAGCGTTGTACACGTCAGGGAGAGCGGCGTGTGGAATTGCTAGCTGCTTGTGAAAGCCAAAGTCAATCACATCACATGACCATTGTGTGCTCGCTGCCTCTCATGCAGTTCAACAGCATCACTCTTCATTAACGATGTGGGCCAAAAATATCATCCACCACTTTAACGTCCCTTAATATCACTGTATCATTTGAAATCCCCCCCAACCCCCTGGAAACGTGTCCCAGCTGGGAGAGCTTAAAAAAACATGGAGGCAAACTGTAGGAGAGGACGGGTAGAAAATGGGAAATGGTGGGAGGTGCCGTTGAGGAAGGAGACCATGGGAGTAAAGGGGAGAATTGACAGGCTATTTAGACGTGGCACTTCACTTTGCATTAGTGTACAATGTCAGGCCTGGGGGAGCCAAAGTGAGGCCAGATTTCAGGCAATGCTGGTCAGGCCTGGAGCGACGGATCACTTACCTTTGAAAATCAAAGTGAATGGCAAGAGATCTAGTCTGGAGTGGGGCCAAGCGGCAGAGGAGGGAAAAGTGTGAAACCTGGAGAAAGGGAGACAGTCATTGAGGAAATCCATTACCAGTGGAGAAGCCAACAGGCTTGAAAGGAGCTGTCTTGTTAAATTGGCTGCCTGATAAAGCTGGTCTTTGGCAGGGGGAGCCACTCAGAGTCACCAGTGGTGACACTAGACCAGGAGAAGAGAGAGGGTCTTATTGATACGAGGGAAATGTCGAGTCACTCGCCCATACAGCGCAGAACACCAACCGGTATTTCACAAGGGGGAAAAAAAGCGTAAAATGTGTGTTTATTATTTTTTTTATCCCATTCACTCAGGCTTCATTAGCTTTTAACCGTTGAGTTTCCAACGATTTTTCCCAGACACTGGCAGTGTTCATACCGGTTGGTCACTGCCTGCGTTCTTCAATGGCCATCGTTTGTTATAAGGTGCTCCGACTTCCTCAAATGTCAGCTTCTCAATAGCACCTTGCAGATGATGTTCTCTGACTCCTCCTTCGCACCGTCCAATGGGGCGGTCCTCCAACCACCTGCTGTTGGTCCTGGGGAGTGATATTACAGACCTGCTGGTGTTCCTGAAATTAATTAAATTATTTTTTAAACGGTGTTGGTTTGTATGAACGCTGAACAAGAAGCATGGCTCGCCTCACAGTTTATGTCACTACCTATCTTGGGCTCTTTCCACCCGCCACCCCTTTGGACACAGTGATTAAACACTTCCTAAGCTAGGTTTCCTGGACTATATGATGTAGACTATATGAAGGAGACATTTTAACAATGACGCCAATGACAATGATGATTTAAATCACATTTGTTCAGGATTGTCACATTTATGTTTTTTGAAGTTGTTGTTAAGATGTTTTTTTTTACTTTGTCTGTGTTTTAAAATGGCCTTCTTTGAGAATAAGAACTTTCCTTAAATACTTCAGATCAAACCAGTGGACGCCTGGCAAAACGAGGCTCCGTCAAAAGACGCTAGCAGAAAAAACAGATTTGAGTCATGTAAGATTGATTAGAGCAGGCACGAGATCTGCTGAGCTTGTTATGGCGCTCTTCCGTAACTTTGCTATGACCTTCTTTATGTCTCCTATGCGTGTGTTTTTTGGATTTTGAGAGATGGGCTTTGGCAGCGCCTCACATGGGCCGGTGTGGCATCAGGTACGGTGGACCTGCCTTCTACGACCACTGACCCCTTAATCGTCTTGGCACACTTAAGCTGCTACTGGAGCTGGAGCCCCCAGTAGATTTGTTTTTAATGCGCTGTATTTTTTTTCCCCCTGTCCTCTAAAGCCCCCCCCCCCTCCCCTTTTTTATCTTATTCCCGCTGTGTGTCTGAAGCCTCTGTAAAGCTATAAGGCAAAACTCAAATCCCTCACATCAGGACATCCCAATCAATTCTGTTTAATCACAGCAGCACTAACTATACCTCCGTTCTAATCACTAACATAATGTTTTATCTAAAAAAGGGTTTACTGCACAAAACTATATCGGAGATTCAATTCAGTGTAGTTAAAATGTTTAGGTACAATTATGATGGTACCATATTCGGATAGTTCCTGCTTTTCTGTTATTTTATGGAAAAGTTTGATTTGAACCTCGATTGTACAACACACTAATGTCTACAAGTTATACATTATTGAATTTAATATAAGGAAGGATCCACTGTTGTGTTGCATGTCATGACGGAAATTTTATAATCATCGTCATTGTGTTCTTGAGTTCATTTCGCCAAACTGTATTGTAGATTAAGTCAACTCACTGATCCCCTCCTGCTATTATATTGCTTTAAGTATTTATATTACATAAAGTCATTCAAGCTCAAATTCATGAGAACATAGCTATGTGCTGCGGAAAAAACACAGATTCGTTGTTATTTATATTTTGAGTGTTCAAAAATTATGTATTTTGTGGAGCGTTTAGACCTGCATTTGAGAGTGTAGTCGAGGTCTTCAGCGAACGCCAGGAAAACATTCTGTTGTTAGTGTTTGTTAAAACTGATAAGCTGCTAGGCGCCTACTGTCGTGTCACACAAGGCCTACTGCCACCGCTAAAATATCACATCAGTGGAAAACGTGCGCGCATGCATGTGTGCACGTGCAAAGTCGGTCTCCCAGCCACAACAGCAATATCCACCCTTTTTCTTTGCTTTATTAATGTTTGAATGTCTTTAAGCTAGGTCCAGGTCAGTGAAAGGGTATCTCTGTTCTACGTCAAATGTCAGAAATCCCCACTGCACCACTGCAAGCGAACGGTTCTACACTGAAATGTTTTTTATAGGCTCGCTCTGTACTACCTACGCATAGGTTCATTTTCAAGGCTGTGTATAACTGTGCTATAAGAGAAACGTCCCCTTAGGATTCCCCAAAAAAAGACAGCCGCTGGACACAGCTTTGCATCCACTTGCGTTGGGCTCAGGCTGATTGAGGGCTCTATGGTAAATCAAGGGACTTCCCTGGAAGTAAAACACTTTGAACTTATCGAGTCAGACCACTTGGCAAGTGAAAGCAGTTTCAACAACACATTTCCAGAGAGGACAAAAACGTGGCTTATTATTATATATCTGCAATAACTTTGCGTCATGACTTTCCAAACATAAAAATATTTTTGTATTCTCATAGCTATTATTTTTGACTACTTTTGCTCTCCTGTTCCTCTTTGAGATTAGTGTACACACAAAAAGAGAACGCCAGTACTTTTGTTTGTGAGTCACATTTCTCCAGCCATTACATCAACTACTACACTAGGAAAATGGAATAAAGTACTGACTAGGTAGTAACACCGTTTCCAGTAAAATGACTTATTTAACTGAAAATACAGTTGCCAGGTAGATAAATCAGGGTAAGCTCTTACTGCCACAGCTTATTCCAATGTACACATAGGGGCTTTAAAAGAGAATGTACAGCGGGAGTAGTTTGGAAAAAACTGCCGTTTAGCGATTTAGTAATGCATTAGTAATTGTGGCTAAGCATTGTGGCTTTCCCTCTGTGTATCATGTAAATTGCTATGCCAGATTTTGTGGGCAATCAAACCTGGTGGAATGCATTTAGATTGAACATTTGAAATTGTAACACAGAAATTGGCAATCTTCTTGTCTCATTTGCTTCTATCAGTAATATAAAAGCCTCAAAATTCAACCGACACTGATCGGTAATTGAACCTCTCTTGGGTCCTTCAAGCCACAGTAATTATTTTTCTTTTTCTACAGTATCACAAATGCTAAAGGTAATTTCTGCTTCAAGTACATCTTTGCTTCAGAAAATATACACTAAACACACACACACACACAAAGTCAAAAGCATGTTAAAGCCCTTAAACAGTGGGCTGGTTTAAATGTGCATTAAAGTTGACTGTTGGAGCTCTGGAGAATACTATGTAGTCTGAGCAGACATTAACAAGATCAGAGAGACTTGGTGATTTGAATGAAAAGTAAGCCAAACACCGCAAAAGGTAAATACATCCAAATAATAGTTCTCAAGGGTATAATTAGGAGAATTTGCGATTCAACAATGAAGTCATAATCAACTTATGAAACTACCACCGATACAGCTTGCTCAAAGTCACATTACGACCAATGATGACATCATTTGTGTTAAACAGGATTTTCCTTCTGGGGCCTAATGGCCCTGCAGCAACCATGTCACCTGAGACCTGTGATGTCACTGGCTATTTTGCGGTATAGCTCGTCTGTGCCCCATTGTTACTGGTCGAAATAAAAATAAAAAAGTGTGTGTGTGTGTGTGTGTGTTTGTGAATGAATTTGTATGTGTTTTTTTTCGCTTCTCTGCTTCTGGATTCTGTGTTTGTGTGTGTTTGTGGTGTGTGCGTGCGTGTTTGTGGTGCGTGTGCATGTATGTGTGTGTGCTATGGTTGGACATAGTTGTATGTTACAAATAAAATAAACATGAACTTATAATGTAGCCTACTCTTGCGTGTAAGGTTTTATTTGAACCAATCTTGATTGATAAAAGGTTGTTTTATCCTCAGACATAGATCCTGCGTTTTAAAGGTTCACAGTTCACTCAAACAGTTCAATCCAGGTCATGTTCGTCAGCCCCCACACAATGTTTCTGGAAAAGACCAGGAAATTGACGCGAACAAAGGTCTGGATAAGTGTCTGGATTTGGATGAGGCAAGGTGAGGCAACGTGAGGCAACGTTACCGTGCGTTTCACCAGAACAAATACATCCAACGTATTCATTTATTTAGTGATTTATTAATTTATAAACAGCCTTCAGCGAATATTGATGAGCTGGGTCACACACTAATCACACTAAAGTATGGCCCTCTTACCTTTTTCTTTGTCAGAGCAAAAAGCCTTATCGAAGGTCATACAGGCGAAGCTGCTTCAGCAGAACCGATGGGAAGTTTTATCTACAGGCATGGAGGCAGCTGTGCCATGTTTGCCTGCATGGTTCCAGCGTTGAGGCTTATATTTGCTGTTTAGTACCAGAGATTTTCCAATAACCTCTGGCCTGATGGACATAATAATAAATGTGATTTGTATAAATGTGATCTCCATTGCTGTATGAACCCGTATTAGGACTCCTCAATATAAAAATCGGTATCTCACGCCAGTGACTTCCAACATGGCGAAAACCCGGCGAATATGTCCTATGCCTTGGATCACCACACACACCACCTCCAAAACTTCATGATGAGTCAGGACATCTTTATCGCCCAACACAGTCTTTTACCCTTCAGGGACAAGCCAATCGGAGGGGGTCTCTTTGAACGGGTTGATAAGTCGCAGTTCGTATTAATTCCTCAACAGATTAAGCCACAGTGTAATCACTAGCCAATTCCATGCTTGTGTATCTGCTTTCCATGAAAGAGCCGTAGGACTGTAAAGTATGAATAAATAAATAAATAAATAAATGGCAAGTTTTGGTTTTTTGCAAGGTCCAGGAAGAATAGGATTGGCCGACACTTAATTAAAGCGAACTCAAGTTCAACTGAACTTACATTTTTATTTTTCCTTTCATGGGTTATCTTAATGTAAGTATGTATTAAGTGCCCATTGATATATTTATCCAGATCTATCCAATCTTGAAAGGCACATTGACCTTTTTATTTGAATATTATTTTATTAAATACCTGGTGCATGTCAATTAAAAGTTGGACTTCTTAAACAGATAAGACCAATACATCCAAAATGGAATGATTTACCAAATTGAAAAAACATTGCATTTGTTCAGGTTTGTTTTTGAGAATATTAAACGCTTTAGAGATATTGATGATGCATTTTGATGATCCTCAATTGAACTCTTGGAGCATCATTAGTGAGAGCCAAATCAATCTTGTTCAAGGAGCGGCGGAAGTCCAGAAACAGTTCCCACCAAAACCATTGCTAAAAGTTATGAGTGGAGTTTCAAGCCAAAAAGAAAGGTTTTAATTTCAACACTGAAATGTCCTTTGCCTTCCATGAAGCCAGCGACTGGGCAAATAATGCATCCCAGGTGTTGTTCCGTAGCACTTTTGATCAAGGTTTAGGAAGCATGTAATTAATAGACAAACTGGTAGTCCGAGAGTCACATTACACTGCTGCATGAATTCACCACAGAGTGGACCATTCATTTACACGTTCATCTGTTGCTCAATTATAGCAAATCAAAACATTAGGCCTCTGCACGCGTGCCTTGGATGAATAAGGGGAGAAAAGAGCCACAAACATTTATTTTGTGCGTGTGTGTCTGTGCTGGAATTTAATTAGCCTTTTTTTTTAACCTGTGAACCCAGAGCTTCACCCCTGCTGTAAGAAGCAGAATTCATTAAGCTGTTTTCTGCCCCCAGATTTTCACACCACCGCATAGAACATCTGCACCCTGTCATGTATCATCCCATTCATTTCTACTTAATTTGATCCTAATAAGTGCCTACATGAGGAGCCAGATGTTGCTGCATCGAATGTGGCAGAGAAAGTTTTGTTTGAGGGGAGTTAGTGCTCAGATCCGTATGGGAGGAGGGGAGGGTGCATCCAACACAAGACGATACTGTTTGAAATCACTCGTTCATATGTGGAATAGTTTAAAGATTTCTCCTTCTGAACATATTTGCTTTTAATTGTGCCGTTGCTTGCACACGGTACACACACTGAATTCCATTAGCTTTTGGCAAAATCCCTCAGGGTAAAATAGACGAAAAGCTTGCAAATAAAACATTAATTACAGAAGAACTGTTTATCCGGATATCGTTAAGCACATCAAATCTGGACAAAAGGTGGTTCTTTTAAACAAGTGAGCTAAGAGTCTTCTTCGATCCAAAAGCAATGGCCTCCGTGGATGTCCCTGGAGATCCGCTGCTCGTGCTACGTGGCGATGGGGGCCGGATAGTCGCAGTAGATTCGGATCATGTTTTCAGAAACGGAGAACCGCTGTAAACTTCACTGTTAATCAGCACCATATGCCAGCCCTTGGCCTGCATTCTCATCTTGTCATTTCAAGTGGCTCCTAGATATGGCTTCTGACATGCTCTGGATCCGCCAGCCGCCGCCGCCGCCGCCAGCAGCCAGCCGCCGCCGCTAGCAGCCAGCCATGTGCTAATGAGGGGAGCGGAGGAGGCTGGAGAGCTGCGTGTACCCCAGAGATACACAGGGGTACACCCGGCACACACACGCCAGAAAGCTGGGGCCGCACCACCCCGCCCTTTAGACTAGCCCTCATCCTCCTGTGGAAACTGTGTGTGTGTGTGTGTGTGTGTGCCTGTCTGTCTGTATGTTTGTGTGTTTTATGTTAATGAAATGTCTACCAGCCGATCCAAATATCAGGATTCCTATTGACATTCTGATTCCCTGTTGTTTACTAAAACGGCCGTCTCTGTGTGCAAAGCATTTCAAAGTCACTGGTGAAAAGTGATATCTTCTGGGTGAAGCTCTGAAGGCATTCGCCTCAGCTGAGCTACAATCAGGTCAACCTAAATAACTCCCCTGATTATAATTCCTATTCCTTGTGGGATGAGTGGTTCAATTGTGTTGTTTTGTCATTGGTTGTTGTTACACAGGGGTTTGGGGGGGGGGATGGTTAAGTTGAACTGAGTTGCCTTAGAGGGTCAAAGGGCCACGGCTGAGGCGTCTCGTTCAACCTTTTTGTCGGACCGACATCTGCTCCTGCTTAACGTCCCCCCGGGTCTGAACAGTGCTGTGTGTGTGATCCCAGACACACTCCACAACTCACTGCTCTGTGAAATAAAAAGGGGTGTAATGGTGGAACGCTCCTGCGCTCCTACAAGCGATCCCATTCCAGAGGCCATTGTTGTTGTTTGCTCTAACGCCGCCGCATACTCGTGTGCGCGGGTGTACAGTGTACGATCAGGCGTCGCAGCGCTTTGAAAAACGTACAGCAGAACGGCTTCAGATGTGCTGCTGAATGACAGCTCTGGCACTTCCATCTCCTCCAAAAGGCTGTTTGCACTTGGTCCCAGACCAGGCCTGTCGCTGTCTCTCTGTCTCGCTCTCTCGCTCTCTCTCTCTCTCTCTCAGGCACCGTTGTCATCTGAAGTGACTGCAGTTTAGTGTCTCTGTCAGCTGACGGGTTTCTCATTGTTTTACACGCTCGCACACCAGGCCTGGGAGAGGGAACGCGGCCCCTCAGGCAAAGAGTGTGTCAGCCAGCTTTGTTCTGCTACAGGATGCCAGGGTTCCCTCAGCTGCTGCTGCTGCTGCTGCTGCCGCTGCCGCTGCTGCTGCTTGGCTCCCTTCTTGCCTTACTGGGGAAGTCAAGGAGATTAAATGGAACATCCTGAATCGCATACTTCCTAATGCACAGTGACATCCACACTCAGGGGCGACTGTAGGCATGCCTCCGCAAAGGAGCGGGGGGGGGGGGCAAAACAAACAGCGCTGCTGCTGCTGGTTCTGAGAACACACAACAAAGACACAGTGTATCATATGACAATGTGTATGATTTGGTATGATTCATTTTCAATATTCTATGCTTTGGGCATTTTGATCCATGCTTTGCTCAAGGGTTTGCAGGATTTTGGCTACAGATTTACTGTAGGCTTGATGTGTTGATGATATAGATTGACTTGTTTGTCTCAATTATTTTGTCTTAAAACATCGCTTATCGTAGACAGTTCCTATGAATTATGAAAGACAGACCGCTCGTAAATCAGCCCAGGGAACCTAGGAAGATAGGACATATGGATGGTCCATTCAACATTTACAACACAAAATTTTAAGAGGCTTTAGTCGTTACTAAGGATACCTAAATCAACATCAAATATATATATATATATATATATATATTTTAAAAAAAAACTAAACATGCCCATCATACAGATACCCATTAAGCCATACGTCTTCATGAAACCCAGAATGATAGATGTGTACATGTGGAGGCTGTGAAATACTGTAACAACATTGAAATAAAATGACGAAGATATGACACAGACACATGAAATGTCTGAAATAGTGATTATTATTTCATGCAAATGCCTTTTCTTCACTTGAAAAAAAATGGAAATAGAGATGGCCGCAGCAACACTGCATGTGTTCAAACAAGCCCTGGGACCACAGATGATTTAAGTGGGATAGCAGAGCATATGCAAAAAAATGTGTAACAGCCAATAGTAAACAGTGAATGTGTGGTAAACTTGGCATGACACTGGCATTTTTGAGAGCACAGCCAGTTAGTGTTGAATAGAGAGAGCACGGCTCACGTCTGTATTATTTTGGTGTGTGGAAGGCCAAAGTTTTTACGGAACGCTGTTTAAATTCCAAAAACAAAAAAATGTATGGTAATGTTTCCAATGCTATAGACAAAAGCATCACTAATCTATGCGGCCAAGTAAAACGTATTTATAAGCATTAAATGTAGAACTACTAGTATACCTAATCTTTTGCATTTTTTTGGATAAATACATCTCTAAATTATAAATATAGCCTTGTATTTTTTTGTTTTCTTTAATGTTTCACTGAAATCAGTAACACATTCTTATGGTAAATTGTAATACGGAATCTAGCGGTAAATGTCAAAGGCCCATTTTCATGACAGGTTCAGCTGCCACAAAACGATGCCACTAACCGATACCAAGCTAACTTATTGATCAAAACCTAGTTATAACATTGATCATATGCAGTTACAAATACTTGAATGCCATGCACATGTTTCAGCTGACTGTGACTACATTATGATAATTACAAAGTTGTGTTTCTTAAAAGCCTGTTCCACAAGCTTTTCAGCTTTTTATGTTTCGAAACCCCATTCCCTAATTAGATATGCTTATTGGTTACAAGACGATGCAACACCCTTCAACCATCAACCATGAATGAATGCATTTGCATGTGTTGCTGTATTCTTTAGCTATTAATTCACTGACCATCAGTACATAGAAATAAATAAGGAGCATTTTTTTTGCCTGTGTAGCATTCTAACATCAGCGATGCCTTTGATCTGTGCTCCTTGATCTATGGGGCTCATGGTGTCATATCCCCTGTGATGATCTGGATTAATTAGGTGGAACGGCTATTTATCCCCTAAAATCATAATACTAATTTAACCAATGCAACGTGCTGTCTCAGTGGGTGGCACAAGTGGGTCCAGCTACTATTAAAAATGTTTAGCTCCCATGTTTCCCATCCGACGAGGTCTGCCGCTAAATTAATCAAAACTAAGCTAAGAATTTCTGCATCCAGAGACAGCAATTATTAAGATAATCAACTACACTTCACATTTAACTTCCTGTCCAGTCATTATTAACCAAAAAACTAGAATTTTAAAAGGAAAAAATACTTTTTGTGAAATGCATCTCTTTTTTTGTCTTGTTTATCAATGTTATATAAATTTATACAAATGCAGTTTAAAGTCTGTAACAGAGAGGTGTATGTGTGTGTGTGTGTGTGCACGCGTGTGTGAGACAGAAAGAGACAGTGAGAGAGAGAGCGAGAGAGAAAGACAGAAAGAGAGAGAAACAGAGAGACAGAGAGAGAGAGAGAGAGAGAGAGAGAGAGCGCAGAGGAAATTCGTTTTGCCAAATTCTCAGTACATTTGCTACAGAGTCTCAAAATCAAAATCATGTAATGGAATAACTGCAGTACAAAAACACATGCGCACACACACACACACACACACACACACACACACACACACACACACACACACACACACACAATCACACACACGCTCAACACGGTTTTAAGAAAATCTTTTATTTATATTTCCCGCTTTCCTCCTCTTAAGGAGTTTTTGTCATCTCGTTTTGCGTGGCCCATCACTCACAGCGCGGCAGGACGGCGGCGGCGGCGGCGGCGAGAAGATGAGGGGCCACGCGGAAAAAAGTCAACGCTCCTACAAACATCTGTTCGTCGGCTCTCTGGCGCCCGTTCGCTCCGGCGCTCCATTTTACGTTTGATTTCTCCGTCAGAGTCGGGGGAATTCCGTTTCAGGCTGTTGGAGCCTGACACGCTCACGATGGGTGCTGTTGAATTAAAGAGTACAACATATGCTGCCGACGCCGCTTTGTGGTGGAATCAAGGGGCGGATATGAGCTCGGTTTATGCGGGCCGACGTGTGAGGGCTCGCGCGCAGAGCCCCGCGTGCTGTTCCTCGGTAAACTGGGTCGATTAAAGGCGCAGTGTGTAGGATTAGCGAGCGACTAGCGGTGATTTCGCAAGATTGCAACCAACTGACGACCCGCGCCCGCTCCTCACCACTCCCGTTCCACTACCACTACCTCGGCCTGCACTGGACTCTCTTGTGTAAGCTAAAAAGCGAAATGCTAAAAACGCTAAAAGGATCAATTCATTTGATCCGTGAATCTCATCCACTTTTTCTTTCAATGCTGAGCTTTGCAGAAAGACATTGTGACTTTGGATGGCTGTATCTGGATGATATCAAAAACAAATCCACAGCGATGAGCAACATTTTTTTCCACAACCAAGAGTAAGGTTCTCCACGATGAATCTATCCCCGAGGGCCAAGACCCGCCCTCTGACAGTCTGCAACGCGTGGCCTGTTGACGACAACATGCTCCCTAAAGGAGCGTGTTCTCCCGACTGACTCAAAACGGATTAGTTGCTACCAACACGATGCAACGCACAGCGCGTCCATCTTTGTCCGCGCTGTCTGGTGCCAATTTTTGACGTCGGCGGCGGCGGCCTTTCACGGCGGCGGCCTTTCACAGCGCAGCGAGAGGCAACACTGAGGGGGAAAACAACAACAACAACAGGAACACAAGGAACACTACGGCCGCACGCTTGGCAGCAGATGGCCACGCAGGCAGAGGTCGAAGGTCGAAAGGGATGGCGGCGCGCTTGTTGTTGTTCAAGCCGTGGAACAGGCCTGTCTCCTCGCGGCCCCTCCCTTCCCCTTCATAATCACCCGCTCTCAGGTCTTTGACATACAAGCCGGACCACCTCCTGAGGCCCTCACCCCCCCCCCGCACACACACACACACACACACACACACACACATTATCCACTGCCTCTTTCAGCCTCTCCCCAGCCATCCCAGGGAATTGGCCTCAAACGAGGGATGTGTAATCCCACCGTTGTCTCAGCGCAGACCACAGACCAACGCCAGAGACGACGAGTGAGAAGAGGCAGCAGGCAAAGTCTCTCTCTCCTCTCTCTCTCTCGTTCTCTCTCGTTCTCTCTCTCTCAACCGTTCTGCCGGCTCTACCTCTGAAAGAGGAGCGTGGATAGCTCACCACCTCAGACACCACCAGAGCATCTTCACCCTGCTCCTCTACACAGTGTAATTGCACTCAGCGGACCTTGAGGACTACAGAGACCGCATTGTTCTCTCCGATCTCTCCCTTTTACTCTCTTATCCTCTCTCTGTACCCACGTATGGGTGTCACTCTCTCACTCTCTCTCCCTCTCTCTCTCTTCACCCCTATTACTCTCTCCCACGTTTTTACTCTCTTGAATCCTGTGCTGATTGTTGCATCAGTCTCACGTCACGATGTATGCGAGAACTCGTTTTAATCTGAAGACGTTTTGCACATCACGTGTAAATAACAAAAAAACCCTGAAAAAAACTGATACTGTGAATAAAAAAGAAAAAAATAACAAACCAAATACCAAAGCCTTGACCTTCTGGTTTTGACTTCCCGCTCCCGGTAAATCAACGCTTTGTTGCTTGGGCAACCGTGCTCTTGTCACCTACCAGCCAGCAGGCAG
>JAOPUD010000035.1:10847255-10859156 GCA_027122715.1 Trisopterus minutus
GGGGCGCGGGGGGGAGACATTATCCGACGCCAGTCAAAGCCTATGACCAGGGTGTTGGTCCTGTTCTTTTGAGTGTTTAATTGAGGGGGTTGACATGAGCGCTGTGGTGGAGTCACAGTGGAGGGATTAGGTCAATAACCAGATCCCATGAAGTGAAAAGCTGAGGACAGGGCTTTTTTATCCTTTTGCAGGCTCACGCATCACAAGCAGTTTTGCGTTGCAGAGCGGAACAAACGGGGCATTGCAGATGAGTTAATGAAGCATGCTTGACTTTGAACGTGCCCGACGGAAGAATAGCCAGGTTGAAAAGAGAGGGAAAAAACGACTCATAAGGGATTCATAAAAAAACATGAAGCGAAAACAACAGCCATAAAATGCAATGTGCATTTATTGTAAATAATCCGCTCTGTCATTCCCAATGGAGACCTGCCTGCACAGTGATTTTCGAAATGTTTACTAATGGAATCTCACTGCTAGCCATTCTATTACACAGCATTGTAGAGTGTTGCCCTGGAGGCTTATATTCCTCCCAAGGCCATAGGACTGGATAATGGATGACCCACTTGTTAGCTAATTGCCGCTGTGTCCCTGAACACAAAGGAAATGTTCAATTATGTTATGTGGCTGTTAGATAATCATCCGGGGCAGCTGGGGCAGACACTGTATTTCTTTCTGCTTCTTCATTTTAAAACAGGGATTAACCCCGGAAATACCTATGCATGCTACTTTAACATTATTGATATTTGTTTAAGCCCAGATTGTGTGGATGGAGATCATTGTCAATTTCAGAATTTATTATATGTGTCGTTTCTTTTGAATGTTTATTTGTTTATGACCATTTCAAAGGTGTTGTCATATGTATGACTACATTGATTGAATGATATGGAACAATTAGAACACATACGCAAATGTAAGACTTGGTGCAAGCATGAGTTCATGTGTTAATATGAGACTATTTAACATAAAAAGGCATTAAAGCAAATGTGACTCAGGGAGCCTTTTGTGGCTTTTACTGGATCCCTGTAGTGGAACAAGCGCTCTGAAACCCCAGCCTGCTGCACTGAAGAGGCCAGGCTCAGCCAAAGAGACCCTTTCACCCTCCTCTGAAGATTTTATTCCACCGGAGGCCACGCTGGAACACTGTATCATGTTTGAATTCTGCTGCCACTTTTTCCCCCCAAAAAGTAGCCACAGCCAATTGGAAAGGCCTGGCTGAAGATTACATTCAATATTTAACGTCCTAGGGCCGGATCTCTGGCAGCACACCAGAAACATCCAGTGCTGCTCCGGGAATGAAATTAAATAAATAACGAAACCCAGCTCTCCTTAGATGTCTTACAATTGAGACTTACCCAAATCCCAGAAATTACATTTTTCAAGCCCCTTTCATGCCTATGGCTTTGTTATGGCTCTATCATCAGCATTAAAAGCCTGTGTTTATTCAACCCCTCAATTACCAAAGGCTCAGCCGGCAGGCCTTTAATTGATTACTTTAATTGATTGGTTGGGGGCTAACCATGGCTGAAAAGCAGTTTATCTTAATCAGTTGAGAGGAAATTTAAGAGAGGGGCTTGATTTCCTCCAGCTGATCACCCCAGTGTGGTGGAAGGGAGAGAGGGAGGAGGAGCGTGAACATTCCTTATTGAACATCTAAGGCTATTCAAATATGGCAGGTGCATTAACATTGTGGACTGATGTAATTTGGTCCCCTTCATCTCATCCAAGAGAATCGTTTCTTGTTTTTTTCAGCGCAGTGACCTGCAACATTGAATCACGAAAGCGATATGGTCACAAGGAGCGTTGTCGTGGTTATTAAAAATGCTGTTGAAATGTACCGCATATGTACAGGAACATTAGAACGATGAATAATGAATTCATCATTATTAATAATTAAGGCTATGAGGTATAAAATCTCTGTCTTCCACAGGCACAAAGAGAGTCACTGACACAGGGCAAATTTGTTACACACTCAACAGCCTGTCATTGACAAAGTCACATTAACAGTACAAGAGTTGTGAAACAGCAGGGGGGGTTCACTGAAATGTTCCTGTGGTAGATGGATTGCAGATTTATTTTCTCACGTTCAGTGAGGGTTTTTTTTTCAACTGCACACCACATCAACATGATGTCATCATGAACAGGAGTCATAGTGTATTTTCATAGATAGAGGTATTTTGATACGTGTTATCTGTAGTATCGGCTTTTACAATTATAACGGTTATACACTAGTATGGTACCACTATATGATTTTGATGTTGCTGTGGCCTAAAGCGTTGCTGGAGGCTGAGCAGCAAATCCCAAGGAGCTGCTCAACCCCCAGAATACGACAATATATATTGAATAATGGCCAATATATCTATATTTTGAATATCGGACGATGTATCAATATTGGTAATTTCTTACTCCCTAATATCGGTATCGGCCCCTTAATTCCAGGATCGGTTGGGATCTAATTAAATGCAAGAGATATTGGATATCATGCTGAGTACAGCTCAACCATCCACCCATTCGTGCACAGCACTACGCTACTGAACAGCTTTTCATTTGTGAATAGTTTTTCATTATAAAATGGCTTGAAGTTTTTTTTCCTGTGTCAAAGTTTGACACCATGAAGGCTGGGAGGTAATACAGTGACTGCAGACTTGTATTCGAGAATGCTGGAGGATCAAACTTAATGTCCCTTTTCCATTAAAATTACAAGTGCACTCAAGCACAGACAACTGGTAGTTGTGAAAATATTGAGTGTGGAAACATTAAGGGCAAGAGGATTTTAAAATCAAATGCAATGCAATTGTTGATCTCTTGGCATTGCGTTCAACACACACACCACTTCACGGCATCAGTATTATATTTGCTAATCATCTCAACATGGTGAGAAGGTAAGTAAAAGCACTTTGGCCACACAAGATCACCAAACGTACTGCTTCCCCCAGGCACTTACCCCAGACAGGGTGAGGGATTCTGTGTTCAGAAGGCTGACTGTGCCTCTAGTGAAGGCAACCCAAGGTCTGTTGCATCTCTTGTCAGGAGGGGGGGGGGGGGGCTATGAGGGAGAACAAGGTCAAATCCAAGAGACTCCTTATACAACATATAGAGTTTGCCCGGGGCAGTTGTTGGACTAGCCCCAGAAACAAGAACACTTCCTAAACCCTGGGGAAATGACCTTCATGCAGAAGGCAGGGATGGCGCAACCATGCACTGAAACCCTTGTTCTTAACATTATCTTGCTATGGTATTGTGAGGTTGGTGTAAAGCCCTTCATAACCTTTTTTTCATAAAATACCTACCATGGAATCACATGTCTTCACCTCCTGGGGAATACTTGCGCTAGGATTGTACAATAATCTCTGTAGTCAATCGTTGAACCTCAGAGGGGAACAATGTGGATGTTGTCTTCATGGTGGGACAATGCTACTCTTTACCCTTTGGTAAGATCCAGGGGTCTTGGGAGTTTGCGTTACCCAGTCAACATGTGTTTTGTGGATCTGGAGGTGGCTTCTGATCGATGCCCTGAGAGGTTACGTGGGAGGGACCTCAGGAGTATGGGGGCACCAGGGTAGATTCTGGGAGACTTTCGGTCCCATGACTCCCAGAGCGAGAGATGTGTCTGCGCACCTCTTTGCCCTCCTGAGAAAAGAGCTTTGTCATTGACTAACAGATACTTAATGCAATTGTAAAATATGACCAGAAAACACAGTTTTCTTTATTCCCTTTCTTACAATAGCACTGAAGCTCAATAGCCATAAGGGAAAACTTCCACCTCATATTGATTTAAAAGGCACCATTGACCTTCAGTCTCCTATTGGTGTATTGTCTGATGGATTGCAAATGGGCCTGTGCAGGTAACAGGGGATTTCCATTATATGTAGAAGTATTAGAGATGGACAATTCAGATAATGATAATGATCCCGTTCTATTTCAAGAACGATAACATAACAATTTATTGATCCCAGAGGGAGAAGGCAAGAATGCATAATATATATATGTGTGCACTTCATTGTGCCTGCTTATTTTCTTCTTTTGCATGCATTCTGTTTGAAAGGCTCCATACAAATATAGCTTGTCTGATCTCATGACAATTTTGACCTCTGAGATGTGTGTTTGTGTATGTATGCATCTAGCCACTCGGACCAGTGGTTAGATGCATTTGTCTCCCTGTTTGGCCTTTGCTTTATGGTAATTGGTCTCTGCCTGAGCCTGGCATTAATGGTTCCTGGGTAGGAATGCTGTTTCCCCCTGCATGTTCAGGGGATAATGACCCAAGGCCAGCATGACCTTGGGTGGCTGAGAGCAGCTGTCTCTCCTCCTGGGAGCGGCCACTCTACAAGTCTCTCAGTCAGGGTTCTAGGGCTACGGCCGGAGCACCGCGGTGGGCCAGCCAAGCACAACTAGAGCTGCTGGGAGCGCAGAGTGTGACGTCTCAAAGTCGCATGAGGTCTTTCCCATGGTCCTTTGCCCACGACGGCCGTATACTTCATCATGCTGGTTGGATATCGTCAAGCTTTGTTTATTTGGCTTGTCATTGACTGTATTGTATGGAACAAAGTCGTCTTGGTGTACTGTTGTGTACTGACAACAATATATTTTGTTTGATTTTAATATATCTTACTTTAATATAAACATTCTAAAACCAATGAAAAGACTAAGTACTATATATTTTGCTCTGTAATGAAATTATTATGCTATATTTGTATATAATATTGAAGACAGACGGACGGACAGACAGGCAGGCAGGCAGCCAGGCATCCTTTTCTCCCCTAACCTCCTCCATTCTGTCAGTCCATCTCTTCCACCATCTCTGAGCTTCTCCCAGATAAATGTTTCATGGAGCATTCCTCAACCCCTCCTCTAGAAGGGCGTCTTCTGTCCGTGAGATTACAGGAGACATCACTCAGTCACATCCACCTCAAACCACACATCTCGAGGCCAAACAGAAACACATCTTCAACACGACCAGCAGAGGAAGGGGAAAACAGGGACGCATATTTTAATATCCCAAACTGACTGTCAAATGGTGTCTGCATTCAAAGAACTATCAAAGGGCTTATCCCGTTCAGATCTAAAAGCCTAAAGTGGGTCACACACTCCACCCACTGTAATATCCCAGTAAATATTCACCATCTTCTCATTATTTAATCATACGCTAATGGAAGAGATCCCCACCCCAAACAGAAGCCCACCTCCAAACCTCATCATTCTCAAATAACAGATGTAATTGTAATTTACTGTCCATGTCCTGTCTTTAAGATCAGGCTTCTACAAAGAAAGACAACCACAACTGTTCAAATTAATTTTTAACTGTAACAAAAGATTAGCATATTCTAAGTAGTGTTTTTTTTATTTCAAATCAATATCAATCCATGCATCTATGTATCCATCCATCCGTCTCTCCGCTCCTGTTTCATGCATAATCATTGTATTATATGCTATATCATTTAAGACAGATTTAGATGTTGTGTTTACTTGTGGTTGCAGTTGGGGCATGGCAGAGCTGTAAGAAAATGATATATGCTTTCATAAAGATGAGTTGTGTTGACAGAATGAACCCGGGCTCTATGCGGAGTGCCCTGCTGTTTAATCAGTGGTAAATTATACTGTCCTGCCTGCCTTGGCCATTTGTCAGACTATAGTGATGCTTGTCGGCAAGTCATATAACAGCAAAGGCAATGTTGTTCACTAAAATAATGTTAATTTTGAAGTTTTTTGTATCAGGCAATTTGCTAGAGTGAAGCTACACATAACCTTAGTGTTTTGCTCATTTGGTGTCCTCTACTTATTAAATGGACAACAGGCATATATAATGGTTTGCACTGGTGCTTAAGGTCACATTGTGGATCACATGTTGCAGTCGTGCAAATATAAAAACCAATACCACCAAACAACGTCTCAGAAGAATTCCGCACACTTGAACTTTTTGTTCACATTTTACGATTCCAGATTTATTCTGACTATAGTTTGGTAAAAACAAAGGATTTATTGATGTGTGTCTTCTTAAAAGTACTATGTGACTCTCTCTCTCTCTTTGCAATACACAGTACAGGTTTTGCACCCGTATTCTATTTTCAAGTCAAGTTCTTAATTTTTAATGCAACATAACTTTATTGCATTCAGAGGGAGATCAAAGTGTGCTGGCTCTATGTTTGATGTATCCTCCTTTATTTGAAGTTTTCTTTTTTCCCAAAGACAGTAGGTGTAAAACTAAAGTTTACATATTCCTTCCTCTCTGGTAGCAAGCAACTTTTGCTGCACGATATTGCTTCCACTTTTGGAAAGAAAGAAAAAAAGAAAAGAGATGGATTGTTTGAATCGTCCAGCTGCATTGTGATTACGATGCCAGCAAACCAAAACAACAAACTAGCACAGCAAACAAAACCCCGGACAGTAGAGGAACGAGGTTTACAGTTAGAAAAGTGATGATTACAGATAAGAGAATAAAATAAAAGGAATAAACACAAAAGAATGTCTATAACTGAGGTACTTAGCCATAGCTATATACATGTAGATATGTTCAGTGTTTGGCATATACACAGAGGCCCGATCGTCCCAGGGGAAGGCTACTGGATGTCTGTTAGTGATTGACAGACAGATCAAGCAGTGTTGCGGCAATGTTGACTGGCTAGTCCATGTAACAGAAGGTGTGATTAGGAACTGTCAAAACAAAATGAGAAATCTGACAATGACATCAGTGACGGGCGAAGACTTGATATATATTCATTGAGAAACAGTAAAAATGGCCCCTACAAGATATGTTTATATGAATGTATAGGCAATGCAGCTTTGTTTTTCCCGCAATTCTTGAATGTTTGACATGCGTGTTTGATTGGGTTCATGTGAACATTATTCTCTGTAGAATTTCTATTTTTATTACTAAGGTCTAGTAATGTCAGTGACCAATCATCTTATTTTGTATTTGTTTATTTTATGAGGTTTGACGTAGATTAACCATAGCCACTCCTTTAATGTAAAAAACAACATCCAATTTGTATTAGAGTGACAGGTATTGGGATTGCCTTAGCTTTGCCTTCCGGTTCCATCGCATAAAGATGTACATGTCACTGTATGGATATGCTAAATATATTTACATTATACATTGCTTCAAAGATGGTTGCTATAAAAAAAAGCAGCCACAGCAAGATTTGACTGAGGTATGAATTGGCTGTTGTTTGTTTATGCTTTCATATTGTAACAGCCACCCATCCATTTTAATAGCACTCTAGTCAGTAACAAAGTGACCATTCGGTTAAGCGCGACTGAGGTCTCGCACTTATTATTGACCACACTCAGCAACTTTCATAGGTGGTTTTAACTGCTTTGTGTCGAGTGTAAATCATTTTGCAGTGATTTCCGGTTCTTTAAGTCATAATGTTTGGGATCCATTTGTAAGCTTTATGTAGACTTTGCTGTAATTAAACCAACTTGAAAAATGTATGTGGCCGATGTGTTTCAAGTGTTTGCAATATGCAGTTAATTTAGAGACTGAATCAATCAGGTTTAAATATCTTGTGACATGTCTGTGTGTAAATGGTGTTTCTGGATTCCATTTATAAAACTATTCTGTTACAATATACCTACAAATTTGAAACCACTACTAATAGGCGAGTAATAATTCATTGTTTTAATCACCAGCTTTGATAAAGCCTTTGCTTTGGGCTTCCTTATGATTTTTTTTGCCCTAGGCTTATTCTAAGGTATTACAACATAATAAACGATTATGCTATTGCTACTTGGTAATTAAAAAAAGGATATTTCTGGTTCTTGATTTGGATTAGCTGAAACCATACTCACACATATGTGGGCGCATTACAATTATTTTTTAATACTAGTATTCAATTCAATTCAATTTTATTTGTATAGCCCTTAATCACCATTACAGTCTCAAAGGGCTTAACAGGTCAAACATTTGGCACCCCCCTTTCACCCAAGCCCCCACAAGGGCAAGAAAAAACTCCCTTGTTTAACAAGGAAGAAATCTTGAGAATATACTGCCACTTTTGTGTTTAGTTTAGTTTATGGTATTTGTAACCATTTAAAAAAAGGAAAATGCCATTGAGGCCATGATTTACACTGATTTTAGGCAGCTAGGGGTACACGTTTCATTTGAACTGGGAAGTCAGAGTTTCTGAGTTCCCAGTTGTAAATTTAATCTGGAATGCCCACTGAAGTCAGCTCTTTGACTCAGAAAGTCGTAAGATCACATCCGTCCTAAAGATCCATGGCGAATCACCAGAAGTGAAAGCTGGAGTAATATACTGTTAATTAGCAAATATGTCTTATTTGGGTTTCATTATAAAATTTAAGTAAACAGAAGTTTGGAAAAGAAGCAGCAATGAGAAATATAAAAAGTGTATCTTCAATCGGATAATCTTTTATAACATCACCCAAGGTTGTGATGTACATGAGCACCCACTTCATCAACACCACACCACAAATGATGAGAAGGCTGAAGCATACTTATATCCCTCTTCTCAAATGTATTGATCAGTAACAATCAATATAATATTCAACCAGTTCCAAAATATGAACATGTTTTTGTTTTGTATAGGCATTTGTTTTGTTTTGTTGGCACAACAAAGCAAAATCTTTAATGGCATCCCCTGGAACTTAGGAAGAAGGACTGTTTGGTTTAAGAGAAGCTAAAGAAGGGCATGTTGCAAAGTATCCATTACCAAACTAAAGTTCTACACTGGCGTGGATTTTAAAATCGGCCTACTTAACATTTTGGCGCTGGTTACTTTTTACTTTGTACATTGTATGATGTGGTGTATTTGATGTATCACATTTGTCTAGTTGATACATGGCGCACCAAAGGCTTGTTTCAGGAAGAGGGCAGGCGAGTGGGGATTGTGCTTCTTGCTCCGTGGTGTGATGGCAGGGAGGCTCAAGATCTCACAGCTCTGTATTGCCCCTTCCTCATGGGAACTCAAACACAAAGAGGGACCCCTTCAGCGGGATGATTGTTGCAATGGCTTGCAAACATGAAGAAAGCCATCACCACCTCTTTGGAAGTGCACGTTCCCCAAAGAGAGTTTAGCTTTTGTTTTCTCACTATAGAACTATTCAAGATAACCGCCGTGGACCATATACACCCAAAGTACAAAGTATAAAGGTTTTGTGTACTGGGATATTATGTGTTATCTCAAAAGCCTTTTTGAGATGCCCGATGGAATAGAGAGGAGGAATAGATAACAAAATATTAAATTTGTGAGAGTATAATTAAGTTATTCAGTATCAATATCCTCGCCGAGCAGTTAGTGTTGGTACAGCCAACAAATGCTGGTTTTCCATATGAAAATAACGTTTGGGAATGAAAAGGGTAATCTGTTCTGTACTTTGCATTCATATTTATGTTCTTGTCGCTTGTAAAAATGAAATACAGATATATGGAATACAAAACCTACAGACATGGCCACAGTACCAACAGTCATTGTGCACAGTTACTTTCCATGGTAACTAAATCCAAATGAAATAAAAAAATATTTTAATTTGTTATGTTGAACATGAACACGGATTGTTTTATGGTCACATCCAAAATGAGACACGATGGCCCATTCTCTCCATTTCCTGTAATTCTTCACAACAGAGATCCTGCAGTATCGCTCCTCAGTAATAATTAGGCTGATGGGCCATTATTTTGTATTGCGAATCAATACATGTAGTCTTTGGCAGTGACTGAAGTGGGAAAGCACATGGCACGGGGCCAGCTCATCTTGTGGTGGTGATGAACACATCCAGGTGCACCACAACTTTCTCAGGCAGAATGGACTAGTAACAATGCAGGCATCCACTCGAGAGCAATTGTATGAGGCGACTGGAACATTCTTTTTGTATGACAGCTGTGTGGCTGCAGTCCCATTTTAATGCGTGCATCTTTTTGTTGGTTTAACACGATGACAAATCAAACGCTATGCAAACAGAATATCAAAATATTATAATATATTATCAATGTTTTTAAAAATAATGTCTTTCTTAAACATAAGACCTTTCTTTCATGTTATTTCTTATATTTCCTCACTTGGGTCTTGGATTATTTACATTTGGACTTGTTTATCACAAGGAGAGCATAGCCCAGCTTCCTTCATGCTACCGAGATGTAAGATATTGTATGGTTTTCTACTGTTTACCATTAGTTTGTTTGCTTGCAATGGGTTTGTTTATCTCTTGAAATCCAGTAGATTTCCTGGCGATTGGATGTTGTTTAGTTGTCATCAAAAGGCCCTGATCTATGAAAGTTCTTGTGTTTTGAAGGAGAACTGAATATCAGCATTAAAAATTAAATGGTATATTGCAAAACATCACTTCATAGATTTGGGGCAAGTGTTGGAGCAGATGTTCCTGCACTGATGTGTAAATAAGTGAAATTGTAGATAAAGACACTGAGGAAGCTCTAAGATATTCAGGAAGCAGCCCAGCCCTGCTTCAAAACCCCCTCTGTAAAAATAGTGCAAGAGCAGTCAAAAAACGTTATGGCGCATTTGATTCCAGCATCTTGTTTTAGTTTTCTCCCCCTTTCTCTTCAGCCCCCCTTTCATTCTCGTGTGAACTTGTGGTGAAGGGAGGAAGAGACCTTGAAGAAAAGCTGCAAGAAAAAAAGCTGTGGAAAATATCACTAACTTATGCATAAATGTAAAATAAATAAAAACAAACATATGGAAGAATGATGAGCCAAGTTTTCAGGAAGAAATTACATGTAGGACTAACCATGTCCATCATGGATGTTCCAGAAATATGTCTAGAGGCAGCATGCTGCCCTCCGGCACCGCTCGCATTTAATGAAATTTATAACAATTGTTCCTCAATCAGAACGAGTGCTTGTTTAAAATGCAAATCCACTCTTGTCTGTGACATGCTGCAATTAAACAGAACAATGATGGATTATTTCAGTGGTCTTTCTCTGTCCTCATCAAGGGCTTTGAGAATGCTACAATGATTGACCACCTGGTCCCGCTACTATAGCTACATTTATTAGACACACTGTCTTTAGAAAATCAATGCATCATTGTACCAGTTATACGGGGCTTGGACGTCCTTCTTTTTTTAGCCTGACCTGTGACTTGCGCATGCTGATAACTGTGTTGTACTTTTGCTGTATCCATTGTCTTCGACCGCATCGACTGTTTATGAAGAGTTTAGGAGGGGATTTATTCCTATGTATCCAGGTTTCATCATTTAACATATATATGTATAAATATATAAAAAATAATAACATGCATGGTTTGTTAATTATATGTGCTTATTTCGCTCACAAGTACATGATTTTCTTTCTGCAGTTATGGATGGAGTGCCAGTCATTTCAATTCCTTATATTGTGTTCAATTTGTTGCACATGGTTGGCATCTGAAGTTGTTGTGCTGAAGCGGATGCTTTGTGGCATTAAAAATCATTGTGAACCATAAAAAATCATTGCATTTCCCTTCACAAGTCAGTGGGCAAAGCCAGAGTATCAAATCTATATGCCTACTTATCCATTAACTTGTGATTTACACAAACAGGCTGTTTCTCTAAAGAATAGCGTTCAGAGAAATGAACCCTGTCATGTATCTCAAGATGGTTTATAATGTTCATATTGTGCCATTAATTGAACTTTATCACAGTACATGGCCATGAACCGACTTGCTTGATGGATTCTGCTCATTCTACTGCAGAGATAAATTAATTGGATTAAAGATTTGATTATCAGTTCCTCTGTGCACTCGCGCTTGGCTCTTTAAGCCCGACAAATTCAAAACCACAACTGTGTTCACATACACATGCATGGCAGCACACATAAACACAACGCATGCACATACGCCCAACGTATTCACAACCACAGCTTTGTTCATGCATGCACAGAAACACACGCACACACACACACACACACACACACACACACACACACACACACACACACACACACACACACAC
>JAOPUD010000035.1:10912783-10940790 GCA_027122715.1 Trisopterus minutus
ATTAAAATCTGCTGTGTAAGTAATGATAATAGAAGGATTGATGGCTCTTTGCTGCCATCTTGGGTAAGTGAAATGATATTACATCAATTCTCCACTCCAATTGGTCGATCCATTTTCAGTTGATATCTTGTTTGCTGAACATAGATATATTCAATTTCATTTCAGATACAAAGTCAATATCAATTATTGCAATAGTTGGTCATTACAAAACACCATTTTGGACAGATTTTCTGGATACAATGTATATCGTCTATAAGACAATTTTGGAATGTGGAGGCCTTTGAAAACATCAGTTGAAAAAAAACATCCAGATAAAATACAAAAGCTTAATTACATGTAGGAAGTTAAATTAGGCACTGAAATCATATTCAATTTAATTTGGCTGCAGTGTTCACCACATTATGAATATAATATGAACCTGTTGTATTATTGAAAAGGTTTTTCAAGCAGGCAGAAGAAAGCCTTCTGAGCTGGATGTGCTGATTAGTGTGTCTCTGACAGCTAGGAATAAGATCACAGGATGAATAAAGAAGGAATCCGATATGGTCCAAATATTATTGACTAGTTGATAGACCAATTACCAGTTGATAGGCCACGTTGTTCATTTAGTCTGCATGAAATGTTTCACCAACTGATATGATTGCAGGTCTCAAATACACACACATATTTGCATCAGGCAGTTTTCTTTTAAATTAATATATTCATCGTGGAATTTTCAGGTAAACAATCAGATAAGGCAATAAAGTTTGCATTTAGTCAAGTTATCACTATACCACTTTTGCTTAACAGAAGATCATCTACATTTATTGTGGTTGTAGTTTTACCACACTGTGGCAGCACAAATTCACAACACTGAGGTCGAACAACTGCAAGGGGGGAGTTACATCTTGTACCTCATACAGAGTTAAAGAAGTGCATTTCTACAGCGACCAGTCTACAAGGTTTTTGTTTGAAACATTTGCAGACACTTACATTAGTTTTTACAGTTGACTACAGCTTGGTAAGTTTGCTTTCACCAATAACGATATATAAGAAGTGAAAGAGGCAAAACGCTTTGTACACCCAGATTTGAGCTTGTCTGAAATCTGACTCAAATTTATAAATTAATCTAAAGCCTTACTTGCGAGACTAATAGTGAGATAAGAGGTAAAATAGGATAAAGTTAATATAGAACTCACACTGGAGACCCTGATGAGGGTGGGTTGCCGTGGATGCCAGTTTTCCTCATGGAGGCTCACCTTTCTGGTCCAGAGTTGCCTGACAAAACGCTTTGGGACGGCTATCCAGGACTGGTTTCCTTTAGCCACCGTTGAACTGTGTAGACAAGACAGAGTTCACCATAGAGTACTGGGAAATAGTCTATTCTTTATCTTAAATAAATAAAAACACACAAAACACACACACACACACACACACACACACACACATTGAATAAAAGCCGAATGTGTGTGCGTCCATAGGCCTTTAAATATATAAATTAATACCCATATTTTACATTCAATGTTATGATTTTGAAGGTAAAAACCAGTAGTTCTATTGTGAGTGGAATTCAAGTATAATCAAAGTTTAAAAAAGGCCCTCATTCAGTGAAATAATTGTGTAGAAATATATGTTTCTTTAACATTTAAACCTACATGAATGAAGTGAAATTGCTACTGCCACTGTACAGTAAGGCAGGGTTTCTCAAATGGGGGTAGCCTATGCGTACCCCCAGGGGTACTTTGGAGTATTGCAGGGGGGTATTGCAGGTATTGCAGTTTCAATTCTAAAAGCTGGACCATGGACAATTGAAGAAATGTGATGTTTGTCACTATATTGTGAGTATTTGCACCATTGTAATGTTCATGCTTACACTGCCAAATAGGACACTGATACATTATTTATGTTCATTTTATATTTTTTTCTCCCAAAAGGTTTGGTGCCGGTGAAGGGGGTACTCTGGGTAGTCTGAAACTAAAAACGTACACTAGCAGAAAAAGTTTGAGAACCACTGCAATAAGGGTTCAACAATTACTGGTTTTACGATAAACAGCGAGAAAATTCCAGACGGTTATCCCGACCGTGTCAAATTGATTAATCATTAAAATCATGATAATTTAACTGCGGATAACCGTTACAACAGTAACCTTTTCGTCCTCACGTTAACGAAAGTTAGCAACGGTTAGCACACTTTTGTGTCTGGGACAAGTTTGTCACGCATTCAACGAAAAACATGACCGAAGGCATTGACAGGGGAGCAGAAAGTATTCAGCCTTCAAAAACGCCCTCTTATCTGTGTGCACCAAGTGCAACTACCTCAAGGCCTATGGTGCCATATTTAATGTTTTATTCATTCCGAAGTGTCTCAAATAAGTTTTAAGGGATTAAAACACACGATAAAGCAGACAGAGACACCCCTGTCAAGTAAAAGCGATATTTTTCACGAAATTTGATCTACACAAACTATAAACTATATGAAAGCTGAGACTCCCCTCATTCCAACAGTCCAAACCAAATCACTCTGTGAATAGAACTTGAAGAGGTAAAAAAAAATAACAATCAAGAACAAACTTCACTTTTTCTTTAAACAACCAAAAATATTCATTACCTTTGTTGTTTTTGTCATCAAAGTTTGATCGCAAGTACATCAAGTGAATCAAAAAGTTTTAAACAAGTGTCTGGGCATGTTTCGTAACGTGTTTGCAATTAATGTAGGCTAGCAAAGAGAGTTTCAGAAGAAATAGGTAAATTGCCTTCAATGAGAGCACATGTTCTTCATCGCCGTCTGATGGCCGTATGGTGCAATTGCTATTGTTTGGTTTGGCGTCGTTCAACTACTGTGTATTTTTTCCCTGAATTTGTGTGTTCAAAAGTCAAAATTGTTAATTGGGTTCATAAGTTAATATTGTGTTTCATGAAGTTTATATTGTGAACAATGCATTGTATTATTTTAATGTTTATAGGCTACAAACAAAAAGTTTAAGTGCTGCTTTGATGTGGTTTCTAAAGTAAAACTTTAAATAATTTTAGTGTGTGTCGTACTTTTTGAGAAACTGACACATTTGAACAAAACCTGGATAATTCTGATAACCGCAATAATTCACGATAATCGTGATGTGAAATTGCCATACCGTTTCATCTCTAGGTAAAACGTCAGTGGCGTTTTTTCCTCGATACTGTACCGGCCAAGCTCGATACGGTTCAGCTCGGCACTGCAGCCCAGTGGATCTGGGATCTGAACTTCCATTACTACTGGTGTTACACCGTATTCTGCTACCCATCGTAAAGTTTGACCCCAGGGGCAGCAGTTACATATATTCTGCAACATGCATGTGCATAAAGCTTAGACTGAGGAAACTACTAATAACTAACTGGGAAATGCCCGGCTTTAAGCTTGTGCATGTTTCCGCATGTGAACGACTTCATGCCTGTCTAAGTTTTAAACTTGTGCATTGGCAACAGTGACCCCTGAGGTCACACATTACCATGGGTAACAGAATACGATGTAACACAGGGCTTCCCGCTGGAAGCTGTGTCTTTAACTGATGATGCGCTTGTCTTGAGTGGATGAAATTAAACACCGACACTTTAATTTCCTATTTAATTTAAGTTATAGCCTACCATAAAATCAGATCTTTTTGTTTCTCAAAGCATTTAATATATTTGGGTAATTTCAGACAGACAGCGACACACATTGATATCAACAATTCACTACGACGTTCAATACATTTTTTTTTTATTATATATGAGAATTGCTTAAAATCGAGTTTCATCAAAATACCTACATGGACCAACAATGACCAATTCAAAGTGATTTTCTCAATTGATCATTGAAAGTGTACACTATAAACTGCAGTATATAACACTCAACTTATCTATATTTTAGGATACAGTTGAGGATACTGCTGCATTTCTAATCAAGCGGGAGTTTATCATCCTTTTAGACGATGAGGAGGCGTAGGTGACAGATGCCTCTCAGGGATCTCCAACAGTTCCACTGAGGTTGTGTGAACTGTGTTGAACAGCAGCTCTGGTCCCCTTCATTAGCTCTGTTTGGGCTTTAACACATGGGTAACTGTAACCTAAGACACTGTAATCACCAGAGACTCAGGGTGTTGGAGGAGGATAATGAGGCACAATTATTTATAGATATTGACCTTGTGACCTTGAATGCACACATTTCCAGCAAATACAAAAAAATACAACCCGGTGTTGTATTATTAACACAGGTGTGTTTTATCCATAGGGATATACATTTGTATTTGTTGTAATAAAGTATTGAAAGCTATTCAAAAATGTGAAGACATCAACATTTGAATTCCATTTTATTAACCCAACATAGGCTATATGATGAAACTAGGTGGGGCAATATCCATGTTATATATGTAAGATGGCTAACTAGCAGCAGAAGGCCGATACTCTTTATGGAGGTTAACAAAATCCCCCCGAATTCTGGAAAAAAATTGTGTGTACACTGTATTGTCTCATTGTGTCCCAAGAAACATGGAATGAAAGATGGATGGAGAGAAAAAAGTTGGAAAAACTAAATAATTTAGCTATAGCTGCCTGTCAAAAAGATAGTCATGGCAATATTAAAACCTTGGGACCAGGGTGCCAGGGATTGAAGAACATTATGTGTTTGTATACTGACTTGTCAAGCTGGATGAGTGGATAGGAGAAGTGAGAGAACTTGAGCATTAATTAGTAAGGACTGGCAGGCATAACATTTATGGTCTGCTACACACTGGCTACACAAGAGATTTGGACGGCTTTTCAAAACACCCAGGGGTGCTATTAGGACATAGAATAAACAGTTAATGTGAATCTCCTGGGATTGGTTCATAAAGGTGAGAGTTACAGTGTTTGTTTTTACACAGACATAAAGGCACACAAAATAAATCGATATGGGTGTCAGATGGTACTCATCGCTTGTTTTCGAGCACATGTTGTATCGATGAGAATCATGAGCATAGTTTCAGGACACTTTTTACTGCTGAAGTTGAAAATATTCTCTTATAATCATTTTAAAATGTATTTTCTATGAATCCTAAATACAAAATTGCCATTAGAGTTTTAGTGTGATGTCTCAACAAAAAACAGACCTTATTTTTCAGAACAGGTTTTTATTTAACATTGATTTAAATGTTGTTTTTGTCTGTGAAGTGATCTTCTCCCATCTTTTTACAGTTGAACACATATGTGTTGATAAAATACAATACATTAGTTTTTTCTATACACAATAATAATATTTTTCTCATGCTCACATAGGAAACACATTTTTCCATCAAGGTGAGGACATACTCATACATACATATTTGTTATTGTATGAAGAGTGAAATATATACACAACTTGCCCCATGCATTCACTAGGCTAATACAGGACTTATGAAACGACAAAATTATTAGCAAATACATGTATCTTTGTTTTCTTAAGCTCTGTGATGATTATATTGTTCTAGTCATGATATACTCTATTTATGTGTTGTTCAGTTACAAGGTAGATGTAATAGTATCGTTATAATATAACGTATCATAAAGCTATGCACAAGACATCCCAGAAGTTTCTGAATACCTCTATTTCAGAGCGACACTGTTGCTCCTTTAAGTGTCCATTCTGTACTACAAAGAAGAGGGAAAAAATAGGAAAAAGGGTCAAGGTTTATAGTGAAAATGTGTATGTATTCTATAAAGAACAATGACATAACGTATGCAGAAGCATATGCTTGTTGCAACCTCTTTGGAACAAACGTTTAAAAACTTTCATATCAACTATGCCATACCTTAACACAAAACCATAGTATTTTCTGGAATTTTACATATCTTGTATTTTAAATAGTGTAGGTCATACCATGTATAGCGTAAGCCCTCCAGTATTCATAAGGGGCTGTGCCGTTTCCGTCTGCCGAACGCCTGGGCTCCAACGTTGGTGGGGACAAAGTTTCTGTTCCCCGTTCCCCCTGAGCGACTCAGATAGTCGGCTAGCCGGTGGGTCACACATGTGGCTGTGTTGCATGCCCGTTTCTCTGCTGTCACACTGCTTTAGAGAAGGATCATGTTGACATTTACTGCATACAAAAACATATATTTAATATTACTTGTTTCAACATAGTGTGTAGTGTGTAGCGTATGAGTGCACTTTGCGTGAAAAAGTTGTCATACTGTGTCACATGACGCAATTGGTTTGGACACAATAACAAACAGACAGTGATCAAGCGAAAGCTTAAGAAACTCGTTTTTTAAATAATGGATTCTTTAAACAATGATAGGAAATAATCTCAGCCTGTCAGTGGCCAAAACAAGCACTTTTAGAAGACGTACATTGATGGGCGCAAATGCCCCAAAGGATGACATTGCCGCCCTTTCTATATTCTAAAGTATTGGCAAAAGTCTACAATTTAATAAAAGCTGAAACTCAATAATATGTTATAACATATAATGAACGATGAATAATGAACCATAAATATGAATAAATATACTTTCACATCTTTTGGTGAGACAAAAGGATCATATAGTGTGACAACAAATTTACAGTGTCACACCATATCTTATGTGGTGCACTTCTAGTTATTGGTTAGCACACAATGAGAATAGCCAGCAACGTTCATTCAATGTTTGAATGGAAATAAATGTTGCCAAATGATTTATCTAACAAATTGTTGACCGTGTTGAGACCTTCAGAGAGGTCTCTTGAACTTCCTGGTTGGGCCAAGGACTATTACTTACATATGTTCACTAAAAAGGTACAATGAGGTATATAATGATATATAATGAGTGAAATGACAGATTTCAAGTTATTCCATTCCATTCCAAGTTATTCCACTTTTTTCAACTCAAATTCCCGACCTGACTTGATGATTATTCAGATGGAATGCTAGAATAAAATTAAAGCATAAGAAGGGAAATGTTACTCATTCTACATATATTTACAATATACATACATGTACATACATACACCCCCCCCCATAACATCCATTTATATATATATATATATATATATATATATATATACATAATAAAATAAGGGATCTGTGTCATGTTGCTTGTCGTACCTGTTTCCTTTAGCCATGCTCTGCGGTTGCTCAGCTGAGGTGGTATGCATGAATTCCTGGACGAGAGCGTCAAGGAGCATCTGGGCGCTATGCCTGACTAGTGACACTCGGTCTGACTCTGTCCCTGAAGCGGCTCTGGAGAGACACACAATTAAAATGATCAGACTGTCGGTTCCATCTCTATAGATGAATGTTGACATGCATCTTGAAAGAGAAAGCCAGGATTAAAAGACATTTTTCTATGTACAATATATACATTTATTATATAGTATTTTATATTCAATATTATACATAGTTTTACAATATTATATATTATATGTGGTTGCCAGATTGTTTGCAAAATGTGTTTTTGTGTATGATAATGGTATGCTGTATGATAATAGACCCGTTTCACAGAGGCATCCTCAGGAAAGTAAACAGCGGTGAAAAGGCTCTACAGTTTTATGCGTATCCCCAAAAGAGTGTGACCTGGACGGGGCAGCATGCAGGCTGGGCTTCTGGATGCTGACCAGTGCATACACAAGCAGGACAGCATACAGCTTCAGCACAACCATCGTCCCCCTGAATCAAAATACCACAACCAAAGACACTGCAAACTTAACATTCAGGCTCATGTCCATGACATACTAAAAAAGCTTCCAATACACTGGCATAGTACTAGTATTAAGGCAACAACAGTGAGTAGTCATCGATCAAAGGAGGCATCTTTCGACTTTAGCTCTGGGTTGCATGTGAGAGAAAATTAGTTGTTACTTTTATTTTTTCATTAGCAGAATAAGCTGTGCTCTGCTGGGAGCATTTTCCACCAAAAAAAAAGATTAATTACTTCTTGCTATAAAATAACTATAATAATAATAATAATAATAATAATAATAAATAATACTATAAACCTATAAAATAGCAAAAGGTAGACAAAAATAAACATTCACAGTAAAATATGATACCCACTTACCCTGAATTCTATTTGTGTTGAATAGTAATATATGATTTATTTAACTGATAGTCCCTTTGTAATATGTTGTATAGTAGCAGCAGAGAGTGTTGTATATATACCTCCATGGGTTTATGAATGAGTGGGTGCTTGGGCTTTTGGCCAATCAAGTGCTTTCTTTTGAAAACCAATCGAAACAAAGTTACAACTTACAACCAATTACAAAAATAT
This sequence comes from Trisopterus minutus, assembly GCA_027122715.1. Lineage (NCBI taxonomy): Eukaryota > Metazoa > Chordata > Actinopteri > Gadiformes > Gadidae > Trisopterus > Trisopterus minutus. The sequence continues at coordinate 10,920,974 of JAOPUD010000035.1, forward strand.
TGGTTAAATTGGCATTGTGTTTGAGATTTGTGTTTTGTGTTTGTTTATGTATAATTTATATATATAGTATGCATGTGTGTATCTATATATGTATGTTTGAGTATTTATTCATACAAATTGCATTTTTCAGCACGAGAGCAGCTTTACTTTTAAGCACAGAAGCTTAAGAGGAATTTTTGGCACAGCTAAACAAGCATGGAATGCAGTGCATGCCCTAACCTTCAACCTCTGGATGTATGGGCTGGCCTCATCTTCCAGCAGCTCAAAGGCTTAGTGGGTCAAAGTTGATCTGAAACAAAACATGGATTCATGCATTTTTTTCACTTCACTTCTGACATAATTTAATTTAGAAAATAGTTCCCCATAGTTCCCCGGTGATCCTTTTTTTGTTAACATCTGCATATCCCACTTAACACTGCATGCTATGTGTTTGAATGCATGCATAAATGCATGCATTCAGTGTGCATTCAGTCCTTTTTCATATAATATTTGGTATCATACATCATCTATGTGTTATGCATTTGTGTGAGTGTGTGCACTCACATGAATGTACACATAAGGTTCACAAAGATGTAAGGGCAGGTCTTGTTCACTGTTCAGTGCTTCCGTTTTACTATAGTTAAAGTAGTTACTACACTATATTGAATAGGCCTGTATCAATAGGCCAACCATCCATCTATCATCTAACAAGAGTTTCAACTGGGTCAGTCCGGCGGTCTGCCATCTCCACTTTCCTTCCCTGCCAACTTCCTTCTGAGATATCATCTCTCCACGGCTTCCTGACTCTCATCATTGTGCTGTGTAGGCCTACCTCAGGAGTACAATGGGAGTAGGCCTACCTTGTCTGCACATGATAGTAAAGTTGCAATGTGTAAGTTTGAGCCCTTCCCAGAGAGTAGGCTGGAGACTTCCAGAATTAAAAACAACTTAATAATATTGTTCTGTCCACTCTAACTGGCTGTGAACCTGTGTGACGTTCCAGCGTAGCTCGACAGGCTGGGTGCCGTGAGAAGAGGGAGGGTTTTTGGGAGCCGATAGAAGTAAGATCGACGCTCCCTTATTTGTAAAATATGAGTCGATTTTACATTGGTACATTATTGAAATAACATTATTGAAATAACTATCGATCAGCATTGAATACAGATGTCTGGGCTTTTTTTAAGCAAGAAGCTAGTTGAATAATGGCACGTACGACTGTAAAAGTGAAATGTATAGGGGGTGGGCAAACAAACTAGACCGAATGTTACCTCTCCGGTACCTAGTAGAAGCGGAACAAAGTTCAACAGTGGATTTCGTGGAGGGGCTTTCTGGCCAATCTTAGAATAAGAGGCGGGGGGAGCGAAACCTTGCAAGATGATACTTATGCCTCAGTCCCTTTCCGGAGAGAATGCGAGGACAAGTATAGGGGGTAGGGGGATATACACAATATGCTTCAATTGGATTTCAGGGCTTTATGGTCACTGTCTTACGGACAGGCGTCCTTAGCTGCGAGCTGTTTGGTGATTGCATTTCTTATGCTCCTACTGGTTCGCCAGCTCGTCAAGCAGAGGAGACCAGCCGGATTCCCCCCTGGCCCATCACCCATCCCGGTCATAGGCAACATATACTCCCTCGCCACGGAACCGCACGTCTTTCTCAAGAAACAAAGTGAAGTTCATGGACAGGTATTGCTCCGATTATCTCTTTAAATGTGTAGCCTTATCATATCGTATTTTATGTTGTATTTGCACACGGCCGGATATTTAAACAATGGCTCACCATCACGCGAATACACGCGCAACATTGTTCCAGTTCACTTTCCGTGCAGAAGGGACTCTACAAGGCGTGCACGTTTGTGCATAGCCGCACGCACGCACAGTGAACTCATGCACAATTTTCTCAAATTGAAAAAAAGTTATGTTTTGTGTCTAAAGCATGCATTGTTAACCCTGTTCAATACCCAACGTTGGAAGCCTGCTTATAATGTGATGATAATCCGATTATGTCATCTTCAAAGTTTATATTATTTTAAAAAGACTACAAGTTAGTAGGCCTACTTTGTACATGACTATAATACCGGTATACCTATTTTTCAGATCTTCAGTCTGGATCTGGGAGGTATATTGACGGTGGTGCTCAATGGATATGATTGCATCAGAGAATGCCTCTATCATCAGAGTGAAGTCTTTGCTGACCGCCCCTCCTTGCCTTTATTCAAGAAAATGACTAAAATGGGAGGTAAGTTGATAAAACATGATAATACTACAAACATATCACCTAATTTATTCACAATGAGAATATAATACATTTGAAATAGAGCATATCTATTTGCTATTTTCGACAAAGGACTCCTCAACCATAAATATGGCAGGGGCTGGATTGAACATCGCAAACTAGCCTGCAACTCGTTTCGCTACTTTGGAAGCGGCCAACGGCAGTTTGAGAGGAAGATCTCGGAGGAGTGCATGTTCTTCGTGGACGCCATCGATGTGCACAAAGGCAAGCCCTTCAACCCCAAACACCTGGTGACCAACGCCGTGTCCAACATCACCAACCTTATCATCTTCGGCCAGCGCTTCACGTACGATGACCACAACTTCCAGCACATGATCGAGCTGTTCAGCGAGAACGTGGAGCTGGCTGTGAGTGGCTGGGCCCTCCTCTACAACGCCTTCCCCTGGATTGAGTACGTGCCCTTCGGGAAGCACCAGAAGCTGTTCCGCAATGCGGCCGAGGTCTACCGGTTCCTGCAGCAGGTGATCGAGGACTTCTCGCAGGGCCGGGTGCCCCAGGCGCCGCGCCACTACGTGGACGCCTACCTGGATGAGCTGGAGCAGAGCGCCAAAGACCCCGGCACGTCGTACTCCAGGGAGAACCTCATCTACTCGGTGGGCGAGCTCATCATCGCGGGCACCGAGACCACCACCAACACCTTGCGCTGGGCCATGCTGTTCATGGCTCTCTATCCCAACATACAAGGTTAGTACCGAGAAGTGGCCTCCTCACCGCCACACTTCGGCCACTAGGAATCAGGCACTCGCAGGTTGATGTATGAGGGTGCAAGTTGTGTGTATTATGAGTTGTTTTAGATTTTTGATGTTTTTTGTTTGAACAGAGAGGGTCCACCAGGAGATTGACAGCGTCCTGGTCAACGGGAGAGCGCCCTCCCTGGAAGACAAGCAGAGAATGCCGTATGTGGAGGCGGTTCTGCACGAGGTCCTACGCTTCTGCAACATTGTACCCCTGGGTATTTTCCGTGCCACTTCCCAGGATGCAAACGTGAACGGATACACAATCCCAAAAGGAACCATGGTGATCACCAACCTGTACTCGGTGCACTTTGATGAAAAATACTGGAACGATCCCGGGGTCTTCTCGCCGCAGAGGTTCCTGGACAGTAACGGCAGCTTTGTCCGACGGGAAGCCTTCTTGCCCTTCTCCCTGGGTTAGTTGACTTCTCTTCCTCACAGATCATCAACTCTCACACTTCATTTATTGAATGCGTGTAGCCTAACATTGAGCAGTGTTGTAGCTTCTTCCAAGTGCTGTTTCGTTGCATGTACAGCTCAATCTGGCCTCTGCGTTAAAACATTTTATGTCCTTCATTTTTGTAGGAAGACGTCAATGTCTGGGTGAGCAACTGGCCAGGATGGAAATGTTTCTTTTCTTTACCACTATGCTCCAGAGGTTTCATCTCCAGTTCCCTCCAGGAACCGTGCCAAATCTCACTCCCAAACTTGGCATGACCCTGCAGCCCATGCCTTACTCCATTTGTGCCGTCCGCAGACAACCGACACGGCTGTCCTCGCCGGAGACAGAGAGACAGGTGTACAGTAGTACAGCATGTCAATCCATTAAAGTCTACACTCCAGTGTCCTGCACAGAAAAGAAACTTCATGGTTCAGACACATAGAACCTTCATCCTTTCCAGAGAAATATTGCCATTTGTATGCCAATGTATTCTGCATTAATGCTCTTTACATGCATTAAGCGATACGTCATTTGGCACTTAACATTGGACAGGTGAAGGCGTATGTCCTGTAGCAGTAGGCAGTAGTTTGCACACAACAATGAAGCAGCAGGGACAAGAAAGAATTTTTTTTTTTTTACTTGTGGACATTCTGGAAACCGATGTGTAAATCTAAGTTAAAAATAAAGTCTGCTGATTAGAGATTAGCTCAATGAAATATGAACGTGGTGCTATTGGCGACCGAGGCAGTTCTGGTGAATGATTGATGAAACATCCACCTCTGCAAAAGGTCACGGTCTTACCTTACTCAGGTCCAGCTAAATGGGATACGCTGTACAAATGTGTTCCAACTGTAGGAAGAAAAGGGACGAGCCAATTTTCCACGAAAACTCTGCATTGCGTGTTGCAGGCTGGATTCGTGCCATGGTCCACGTTATTTGAACTAACTGTGACCCAGACTCTTGGGATTGTGTTCTGTGGAAGTATGCTCTCTTAGAATGGCACTGGAGAATTGGTGATCTTCAGGAAACGCTTGGGGAACATTTAATTCTACTAAATGGTGATGGCCCCTACTCAAAAAGCACATTTGTATGTTAAGTTCATAACGCTGAAATATATTTTATATTGTTTGTATGTTTGTACTTAAAAAATAAACTTTTTTTTCTATTTACAGATTTAAATTTAAGTCGTAAAACTTCAACCTGAAATCTAGATTGTATATTAGAGCCATGCATACTTATAGTATGTTGCTCCTTGTGAAACCATTACAATACATCTGCAAACTCATTTCTTTAACCCATGAGAATTTCTCCCAGCTGTTCTTGTTGCTTTTGCCGCTCTTGGAAGGGAAATCAACAGAAAAAGTGAATCACCAAGTCCACAATGTAAAGTATAGCATGGAGCATATGTTTTTATAATACATCCCAAATTCATGTTTGGTATGACGTAATTGTATCTTATCATATCTTGTATATCAAATGTATTTGGTTTAATCATAGCTTAGTGCTCCTTTAACTATATCCTATGTGCCTTTTTTTTTAATTGATAAGGACACACACACACACCCACACTCACACGCACACACACTTAATCACTCTGAAACAAAGAAAAGAAAGAACTGCAGATACTTGGATGGTGGTTTATGACAAGCTATAAATAACAAAAATCACCCCTGCTCCAACGACAACATTGATATGGGTGAATTGTTACGTTAAATAAATGCACACATCTGAATGCTACATAAGGGGGAACAGCCATCGGTAGATGAATTTATGGCACAACCAATCAAAGGACACTGTGCGGTGGGCACAGTGAGGAGCCAACAAATGGTCAACTTTTAACATCACAAGTTTAGTGACAGATGGGGTGGTTGGAGGCTGCGAGGGCTTATCAGCATGGAGTGTGCACCGAGCTGCTGCAACACACACACTATGTTGACCCAAGCTCTGACCCCTGCCTCATGGTTACGTGACTTCATGTGTCGTTTATGTCTCGAGCCCTCAGCCAATAAAAGGGGTCAAGTTGACAATTGGTTGACTGGACTGACACTAAGACAACAGTGATAGAAAAACAACAAGGACTAGAGTGGTTATGATACAAAGAAGGGAGATGCTGAAATGCTTAAACAAAGCCGAAATATAGAACACCAAAAGAAAAAAATTATAACCCACAGTTGAAGACCCGGAAATAGATTGAACATAAAAATGCGGAAAAGAAAAAAAGGTAATAACAGGGACTCAATGTACAATACATGTATACCAGCTGCATGTATAAAACAGATGCAATCAGGTGATTAATTAAAAAACACAGCATATGTATATGCACATACTGTTTTTGTGCAGAGGCTAAATACTTGTTTGGTATTAAAATGTGCACACTACCTATTTTTGTCATTAGAATATTACTTTGATGATTTATATTTCATACTCAAAAAATGATGATACAATAATGGGCTAGCGGTTCAGCCTAGGATTTAACTTATGTAATTAAATTTCTTGTTTCAGTGGAATGCCGAAAGTTTTTACGGATAAAAATGGAGCGCTACTGTGGTTGGGATTTGTTGATTTGTTGGTTTTTACACCTGTCTAGTCACACATCACAAAAAACAATCAATCAACACAGCCAAAAACCAAACCAGATGGAAAGAGAATCTCTGGTTCTCTTCTGTACACCCTGGCCTGGGTCACGGGTTGGCAGGACAGACACAACATGATTGAGAGACACAAAGAAAGAAAGCCAAAGAAAAAGACAAAGCAAAAGACGGTAGGAGAGAAAGAATGAAAAGCTTGTCTAAATATCAGTGTGCTGGTTCACAAAAATTTCAATGATGGGGTAGTACTGTGAAAGAAAACAACCTGTGCTAACAACAGTGAGACCAACAACCAACCTCATGGTTACACTGTTACATGGTTTGCCGAACCATAGAACGTTGCTGCAAATCCCCTAATGCACATCCTGCTAACACTTAAGAGAAGCGTTACGCCTAAAACATTAAAATGGATGCAAACAGTTTGTGTCAGATAGTCAGCACACACACACCTCCATCACAGATGAGTTCAATTGCTTGAATTTGTTGCTGTTTCCAAGTTGTTCATAAAAAGATTAAAAACTACTTCAGTCATCCAGATTTAATTTTCTTTGATTTAAAAGTGTATTCAAACACCCATGACAATAATATTTGCAAAATAATTATTCAACTTTGCTTGAATCCTGAGTTACCTTTAAAAAATACTTGTAGTTAAAATAAAAACATAGAATACCTTCATTGAAATAGCACTCCGAATCTGACTGGAACATGTTAAAACACCAGAGGAAAACACATACATACACGCACACACGCACGCACGCACGCACGCACGCACGCACGCACGCACGCACGCACGCACGCATGCACACACACAGATCCGGGCATGCAAGGACACACACACCCGCACACACACACTCTCACAAACACACACATTTTCTTAATTGCATGCATAAAGACGAAACATTCACACACAGACAAAAAAAAAGAGGCGACGGAATAAAGAATATCCAACACAAAAGGCAGGTGGTACACATGAGTAAAAGCATCCAAAATGATGCAGATATAATGCTATTTGTCAGTCAACAATTCATATAGTCTTTGTGACTGACTCTGATACAGTGTTTCGTGTCACCAGCAAGGGGAGAGAACTACATAAGCCCAGGATTTTGGCCGACGTGGACTCAGTATATGTTCAGACAGGCACATTTGATATAGAAGTCTAAAATATACCTGACATGGCTCTCCGTCTCTGCTCTTCCCATGTTTCAAACTGTTCACTTTGGTACACGTCAATCACTTCCTTATTTCATGATTTTTCTCAACATATCTTTAAGTTTTTGTTTTTGTTAGACGGAGAGTTTATTTTTTTTGTACCTAAGGGGTTAGGAGTTAAGCGCTCTGCATTCAAGGCAGCATTTCAGTGAGGAATCCTTCCTCTCTCTGATCAGTCTCTCTGCTTGCACCAATCTTTGAGAGTTCTGGTGCTTTTCTTCCCCCGGGTAGCCCTGGACTCTCCAGGGGGTGAAAGTGCATAGGAGTGGGGGCTCCCGCCATCACAGCAGGGGTCCGCTCACAGTAGTAAGGCCGTGTTTTACTCATCAACATGTCAGCACAGTGAAGGGTGTGTAATGTGTGTGTGTGTGTTTGTGTGTGTGTGTGTGCGTTTGATTAATTTATGTGTATGTGTCTGATGGTGTAAATCTTGTGTGTTTGTGTGTACAATATATCGTATACATGTGGCTGAGTTTGGTAGGTGGAAGGCAGAGAGCGTTTTTTGGGCAACTCTTTGTTTGCCTCTCTCACTCATCTTCTGTCCTTTGTCCCCTTCTATTGACGTTCCTCTCCCTCCTCCTCCTCCTGGATGACCTGGATGTCATCGGAAGGGGAGGAGGGGAGGCTGGGCGGCAGACTAGGGGGCAGACTGGGGGGTAGGCAGGGGGGCAGGCTGGGGGGCACGCGCTCCTGCTGCTGCTGCTGCTGCTGCTGCTGCTGCTGCTGCTTTCCCAGGTCCTTGCTCCTGTCCTCTTCCTCTATGGTCTTCTTCCACACCTTGTGGTTCTCCGTCAGATGCTGCATGATGTTGCAGAACAACCTTCGCCGGCCCTTCCTCCTCTCTGGAAGGCAACGCATCATTATTATTATCATCATCATCACCATCACCGTCATCATCATCAACACCATTACCCAACAGGATTTATATAGGCGATGCCCAGAGGAGGACCTCGCTAACATCTAAAATATTAGGATTGGAGTCGAAAATAAGCAGCATGAAAGACGCTGTAGGTAAGACTTGACAGCTGCAATCTGAGTGTATGCCTCAGCCATTCGTCAGCTCTTCATGGGTGAAATTCTCTGAGAGAATATTTGTTCTGGTTGACTGCCTCTGTATTAGACAATTAAGAGAATAGACGGCTCATTTCTGATCAGGGCCCTTCTTCCTGTTTTGGTTCAGGGAATCCATCATACCCGTCAATCACACGTGCACACAAGGGCTAAGCATCGTTCCATCAATGGTGCGTGAATGCAACATTTCCCAATGGAGGAGAAACGTATGCCGCGAGCGAGCAGACTGGGAGCCGGCACTTTTTGGATTTTGTACCTAAATCTTGCGCTCTCCCGTCTCTTTGCAACTCTCCTGTCTTCCCTACACAAGCTTTGAGGGCCATGTTGTATATCTTACTTGGCGAGAGTTCCTCATCGAGCTCATCTTCGTCGGTATCTGTGTCTACCGGCCCCTCTTCATCCTCGTCCTCTGACCCTTCCTCTTCGTTGATCCAGTAACCCGGGAGGAGGCCTGCAGCATCGTAGGAGTTGCACAGTGGTCCAACAATGTGAGTTATGAAGGACTCCTGCAGCTTGGCCAGCTGCGGCGAGGAGCGGTCCATGAAGGGGCTGATGGGTAATCCCAGGCTGGCCTCCTCATCCCCCTTAAGAGAGCACACAACAAATGCTGACAATGGCAGATTCTTGAAAATAATATAGGGTTATTCTATAAGCAGCAGGAGAGGTAAAACAAGGTTGTATGATTCAAAATACTACAAATACTCTCCGTAGCATAGGACACATCTTATTATGCATCTTTGTCCAGAACTAAAATACTACACAGTAAGCAATGCAATCTTGGTTTTAAAACTCAGCAAGGCAGATTCCGTGTCAAAATTCCTAGGCCTACCACAAAACACATTCCAAATGAAGTGGCAGTTAAAAGTACTGGGTAAAGTCAGACACACATTTGGCTGATAAAAGGACTGTCACAGACAGGTCAAATTGTATTGATTGTGTACTGACGATCAAACAGAGAACTGTTTGCCTTGGCGAGAGGGGGAGTCTGCCAGTGTACAGAGTACTCAGAGTGTCCAGTGTTACGTGACTGTGTTATTACCTATGCATTCATGGCCTACCTGCTCATAAAACTCATTGACGATGCCTTCTGTCCATTTGAGGTGCAAGTCGCGGGTTTTGGCCGGGCCGTTGATGTCTGCAAGCTTAATGCAGACCTGGCACACAAGCAGCCGGTCGTTCTCATTGGTCCAGTCGATTCCTGGACTGTTCACGTCATTCACCTGTTTTGAATAAATACAGGTAAAAGGGACAGCAGAAACAAATGCTGAAAAGATGACAACATTTAAATACATGGATCATGGGATTTGAATCTATAAGATGAGAACATGCAACCCGATCAAATTCATAACAGCCAACATTTGTAATTTTTCGCATTGACGTCGCTCTGCGCACCTTGGCATTGAACTCGGCCAGGAAGTCAAAGTGCTTCTTGAGGTCCGTGGCGAGTATCGCCTCGATGACGAGGAAGCGAAAGCGCTTGAACTCCACGTGATCCAGGTTGAGCAGGAAGTTGAACTGTGGCTGGGACAGATAGAGGCTCCAGGCAGAGGCCGCGTGATGGTTCTCCAGCACCGAGCGGTCATTGTACAGCACCGCCTGTCGGCCCACGCCCACGCGCCAGGGAGGAAGATGGGAGGAAAGGACATGTCAAATAAAGAAAAAGAAAAGAGCAAAGGTTGCTCTCCCTGAGCTCATCTCTTTCAGTGTTTGATACCCTAACTTCATCGTAACCACCTCTGCCCTTTGAGCTGCCTTTACCGATTTTGATGATGTTCTGTCACGCGTTGTACGTCACGGCAACGCTAACGGCAAACAAATACGACAAAATAGTGGTGGTGACGGTAAAAGCATATTATGGGATATGGGACAGCATTTGCACGAACACATACTAATTATTCAGGGATGTTACAAGAATAAACATGCATTTCCAGATTCAAAGAGGCTTTTTCCAGACATGGGGGCTGTCTACTTTATGAATAATCAACAAGTTCAGGGTTCCCTCTCCTTTCATTCAACCTCTTTTCCTGGGACTTTTGCCCAACACAGACACTATCAGCAGTAACCCAGTGATAATCTATTTTGTGCAGATAAATTATTTGAACAGCCGTATACTGTTAACCTTTTCACCTTTCTACTAAACTAACAACCTGCAATCGGCAGGCATGAGGTGTGCTGGTCTGGTGCTGATAAGATGGATAACGTCATGTCGCAGTTTGAGTCAACACATACCACTGACAACTTCCAGTAATTGGCCTAAAACTACTACTTTTTAAGATTTAACTTGTGTCCTATGAAAGCATTTATTACTTATGATTTACTACATGCAATTGGCAGTGTCTGAGATATATATTTTTCACTTCTCGTTGTAGAAAAAAAACCACATTTGGGGATTTATATTAACTACAATAACATGTCTATGGTTGAAATTATGCAAAAAATAAAATATAACAGAATGCAGCGTGCAGTCAGTTTCCAAAATATAATTTGTTGCAGGAAATGCTGTTTATAAAATGGATTGCGGAAGATATACCACACTCCTGCTTAGAAGCAACCCCTAAGCTACTGGTAAGGATAAATCCTGATGGTCCGACACAGGCCGGTAGCTATCAGCCAGTTTTCGGGGTTAAAAAAATAAGTCAGGAGTGAACCACAAGTTTCCTCTCCCGGGCCTTATGTGTGTCCCTTCGCAAGACCGGAAGATGACAAATAAAACTAATGAACGGAAGCCCTGATACCTAGGGAGAAAATGATATGAAGAAGAAAATAAAAAAGGTTATTAACCCTTTTCTAAGTAGGCCTAAAGAATTAATCGTTAGATTTTTTAACAAGTTTTTTAAAAAGTTGCTCAGACGACCTTGTTTTGGCAATCAATTCATGGAGGACTTCATTATGGTGAAACAGCACAATAGCCTGCAGTCGATCTCCTTTAGGGACATTTGGGCTCTGTGAGCTTCAAGACAACAAACCCGCTGAGACAATAGGGTGACAACCCAGAAACAAAGCCCCTGCATACAGTCTTCGAGCCTCAGTGACCACGGACACACCCACAGGACGTTTGACTACACGGGTTGATCCAGAACATGTTCTATGTTGCAGAGATTTCACCATACTGTCCAACTCTTCTCATGAATCTCACATAACCCCATCAACCCTAAAGTAGACCCTCCTAATCCAGATAATACATTTGCCTTTTTACCATAATACATTCCTAATGGAATTGATTAGAAAATAAAGTTGTCCAATCAACTTTGTGATTCATTTTTTTTATCAATTCATCATGAAGGCTCTTTGGCTGCCACAAGGTTTATATCTACAACGTTATTTTATGGACTATCACGCAACACTAGAAGAAGATTACAGATTAAAATGAAGATTTCAAGAGTTCTGATGCTCATAGGATTATTTATGGAGATATCAGGTACTTAGGTGCCTCTCCAAATCTCATCCCCAGAACCCACTCAGCCGTAGAATGGAGACGAGGGAATTATCACGTATCCATCCCTGATTATAAGTCTCGACACTTTTCATAGCCTCAGTGCCAACCATAAAGATGCATTCTGAACCTTTGAGTGCGAACGGTTACATCATTTGGGTCTCCCTGCGTCGTGCTGGGTTTTCATCATCTTTCCCAGCAAACACAAACTAATGACATAACTGGACAAAGGAAATGTCCCAGTACACATGAAAATAAATAATGTGTACTGTAGATGTAGGACAAAGTTTGTATGTTTTACAAAACGTAACCTTTGATATAGATTCAAGTACTGACATGGACAGTAAAGTGTGGACAGTGAATGCAAAAGTTAAAGATTAACATTACAGTAGGAAACCTATTCCATCCAAGTCAACATGAAAATGTTGCCTTGGAATGTCTATTTACTATATGAAGTATACTGTATAAGTAAGTCATGGATTTATTCTACTAGAATTATTCATTCAAAGTCATAATAATACAAATAGCACATATAGGTATACAATGGAACCTATTGTGACATTAGTTTGTCTTTTTGTGACATTGTTATGTATTTTTATGAAATCAAACTAGTTATCGTTTTGCCAAAAGGAAAAGCAGAAGGAAACTCATACTACAGACAATTATTTACATAGATATTATTTGTTCTCTGCCGATTGGACTTGTCACTGCAGTCGTAGCCCAGGCAAGCCTTGTGTGCGTTACCTGTGCTGCGTTAGTGGCTACTAAGAAGGCGTTGGTGCGCCCCGGGTGGTCGTAGTCGTGCATTGCGGCTGCTACGTAGAGGGCCATGAGCTCGAGGGCGGGGATGTTCCAGGCCAAGCAGCCGTAGCTGTCATCTGAAATAGAGGAGCTCTTGGAGGAGGCGTAGGACACCCTGCCAGGCGAGATTCCGCTGTCTGAGTCTGTCACAACAACAACAACGACAACATGTAAGTATTCAATGTATAACAATGCCTATATCCTGGTGAAATCCTTTAGAGTGATGTTGATATAACCAAATAAAAAAATAGCAGAACACCTAAAAGCACCTTTGTGACATGGCATGTCGACCGACACCTACACTAAAATGCACTATTATTCACTACGTAATCCCTCCGGCCTTTATCCCGGTTTACCTGTGTCACTTCCAGTCACATGTTCAGTGTGGATTTGCTGGAATCCAGGGATAGGCCGAGTGGTCAGATACCAGACCGCGTGGAGCACATCAGTAGCATGGACCCTGTTATGATCTGTATTATATTACATTTGACATGTTAGGGACATGTTACCAAACATTCTCAAAAGGACCTATATTGTGGCTCAATTCTAGACTAATGGTTGCAACAATAATCGTTGTAATAATAATGTATATACATATATATATATATACATTTATTAAAATGTACTGTAGGTAAGATTTAAGAGCTATTATTTGAGTCCAATATTTTGGAAATGGCATGGCCATCCGTAAGCTATAAGTGAGTGAAAATTCAATGCATGGGGAAATTTCGTGTTTTTTTGCATTGTTTAGTTTCAAATTCTGAGTTGATCTCTCTCTTAACAACTGTAGACGCTTACCCATAGCAGCTTCAAGTTTTGTTCTTGAGCAAAACAGAGCAAAAAATAGAGCAAACATCATTAGGCTTATATCCTCAAAGGGGAACTACTCACAAGGAATGTCCCTGTATCCGTCCTCTAGGGCACAAAAGTACATCATGAACTCCTTCACAGGGATCTTAAAGATCTCAAACAGACACGTATCTCGGAACAGGGTGTACGTCACCTGGGGAAATAAAATGAAATCTCTAAGTCCCTCCCACACACAAACACACACACACACACACACACACACACACGCACACACACAACAGCAACAGAACAGGCCCTGTTTCAAGAAATTGGATTTCCAGGTTAAAAACCTGGTACATAGCAGGTAAGATCTGAGATATCCCCGCCCTACAGCAGGGTATTTAAGCAGTGATTTATGTGACACTACTGAAACCATGACATAATGGCTGGTCTCTTCGTCGGACATACGGCAGATATCTGAGCGCAGATCGTTCCTTGCATGGTAAGCCATGGTGCAGTGTGAAGGCTTTTTGGTTTGATTGTTATTATTAAGCACTCCCATTGGCTCGCTGCAGAAAACGAGCAGGGATTAGACCAAAAAAGAGGAATATAAGGTTACAAACATTGTTTTGGAATGCAAATTACTGCATTTTCAAAGTATTCCACTACAGTAAGCTCTGCGGTTAACTAGAGCACCACCTTTCTTAAAAAAGAAAAATAAGTAGATTAACATACTATTATTATACACAGTTTTGTTATTTTCATCAGCAAGAAAAAAAAAGAACTGCCAAACTTTATATGGCTTCAACTAGTCGCGCAAAGGTTTTCCATTGTGACGTGGCACAAACGAACAGAGAAGGCTGGCGCTAGGCTTCAACCAATTACAACACTGAAATAGTGATGATGGCTTGAGAATTCCTTGCTCTATCACATTTTAAGGGTGCAATAGATCATGGCCTTTGAAGTCTGTATTGAATGCACATTTTTCGAATCAATTCTGACAGTAGAGGAAAGTGCTTGTTTGAGTCACTTTCTGACTGGTATTACTTCTAACAAAAACAATGATACCCAGTTGAGGCTGAACGTATATTGACATGCTCTTTACTGTCCAACTCAGCACACATCAAGTCATAAGCAATCCAACCATGAGCACTGAGTCCTTAAAATACAGTCCATTAAAAGACACAAAAATCCCAGCCAGCTATCTGAAACAGGCCCCATTACTAGCATTACCAACTGCAAATAACTAATCCCAAAACATTTCTAACATTAGCTTCCCTATATTTAGCAGCGTATGAAATTATATTTTTAACTTAAAAGATAAAATAAAATGTAAATGTCTGAAGGGAGGAACGTACATAGCTTAGTATTCGCCCCGTCTTCCCTCCAGTTCTGTCCACCAAGTCAAAGATCTGGAAGTTCCAACTGTTGATCCGCTCCATGAGGGCGTTGTGCTCTTCCAGCAGGGGGTCTAGTTGGAATTCCTGGTTACCCTGGGTACAGCATGCAGCATGCAACAAACACATAACAGACGTCTTCACCAAAACATCAACATCACTAAATGAATGACTCATAGTCAAATGTCATTGCATTAAGACAGCGCTTTTACATAGCAAGGTTTTGGGAGGATATCTTGGGGGGATATCACACCTCATCCATTATTATCATTACATCAGATTTAATGTGATGATTCAGTGGATTTTTCCTGATAAAAAATACACACACACTCAAATTTTTGGTACTTACTTTTTGTTAGGATAAGCATTCGGATAATTCATGTTAACCAACTATGAAAGGATATGCACAAAGTATGTAATCATCAACCTACAGTATATGATGGCACAAATTAATTACAGTACATGTAAGCATGCTAGCCTACATTTGTGACTTTCATAGGTGGATGTCTCTTTTGAAACATGTTGGTGTTATAGTCTAGTATAGGTGGAGTTATAGTCTGGTATAGTATAAACTGGACATAGTATAGTCTTGTACAGTGTTTTTCCCGAAACAATATACATAATTGAAGAAATATATTGCATAAATGTTTTTGAGTAAATATAGGGTTATGGCTTTTTACTATTTCAAAAATAGTTTTGCTTTGTGCATTCCAGCATATGTTTTCCATTCGATTTTTTTCCATTGACTTTTGGTGTAATTTGTGTTGTATAAATAAACACACTGTGTTCCACTGGCCATGGCCTTCTGGTACTAATCATTTTGTACAAAGGGGGAGCTGACCCTCTTTGCTCAGCCCTCATGTGTATTTATCTTTGCTGACAATTTTATTGCTGACAATTTAGTGGTACAACTAAAGTCAAAGGTTGGGAACCACTGGTCTAGTAAAGAGTATGTAGGTTGAGGCTTGAGTTAAATTAATCCAAGTCACACCTCTGAATGGAGCGTCTGCAGCGCTGTGCTGGGGGTCTCCTCCTCCTCCACCTCCTCCATCTCCTCTTCAGCTGGCCCCTTGTCCTCCACGCCAGACCTCCTCTCTGCGGAGGCCTCGGCCTCCACGCTCTCCTCCCTAATCAGCGCCTCCACTGTGAACTCTAAACTTTCACACACTGTGGAGAAACAGGAAACATGCAAATGTGAGCACATACATGCACAGACTCGCAGAGAGAAGTGACACGCAAAAACATGAACATTTAAGCATTATGTTCACATGGATGATGTCATTAGTTGTGCTTTAACCACTGACTGCATGCGTGGTATGGCTTGGTGCTGCTTATGCTCATCAGTGCTGTGTACATCGATGCATTCACTTATATTGTATTGTTGTAGTGCATTTTGACTGGCTAATTGAAGCCTATTAGATTTGGTGCTTATTTCAATAAAATATAATATAAGACAAACATTGACCAAAATGACATTATAAAATATGTCATTCTGTTTGCAGGTATATCTAATTTAATCTAACTGACATTGGAGGTTGAACTTTGTGTCCAACAGTTCAACCCATTTGTAAAGTTTGTGTATTGTCCAATAGATGGCAGCACATAGCCAATACAAATCAATTTATATTGCAACAATTACAGTCACAAAGATCTTTACGAGCTGCATTCATGGATGATGACATAACTGCTGGCCGCCTTAAAAGTGCACACACATGTAAATAAAGTCCCTGAAGGCACCAGTCATGAAATAAGGAGTATTGTACTGTTTCGCGTTGGACCTGAGCGTCTGCGTTGAGCATCGGTTGTGTGGGGCTGCTGGCTCTCTCCAGTATCTCCACTGGACGCTCCCTTCGACACCTGACGTCCACAGCTGCAATACACATACATCAATAACACAAGAAAACTTAGAAGTCTGAATGAATTGGCCAAACACTTTCTCTGCACTCCAAGTATATACTGTTTCTGATTTGTTCGAATTTATTTGGCTCAAGAGATAAGGCAGGTTGTCTGGTTTGATCTCCAGCTCCCGTCTAGGTGTCCCTGAGCAAAACCCAAGTTGTTGCTTGAATGTAGGACACCGCCATAGGTGTTTGAATGTGTGTATCAGGAGGTGAATGTGCTGCAGTTATTATAAAGGGCTTTGAGTGGACACAAGTTACAAAGAATGAGTAAAATCATCAAATAAAATAGAAATGCATTTGGACAAAAGGCGAAATTGATACAAACAACTGCAGACTTTTACGGTTAGACAGGTCAATTGCATGTCAGCAACTGGATGGAAGCAGGGTGCTACGATACGTCTTCCTGAGGTGTGTACCTGGAGCACAGCCACACGGCGGCGCTACGGTAGGCCTTCCTGAGGTGTTTACCTGGAGCACAGCCACACGGCGGCGCTACGGTAGGCCTTCCTGAGGTGTTTACCTGGAGCACAGCGACGCGGCGGCACTACGGTAGGCCTGCTGGAAGTCCATGGGCTTGTGCGTGCTCAGGCTGACGCTGGGTTTGGTCAGGAAATCGGCCGTGTCCGGAAACTCGACGGGTGAGGAGCGGGTTAGGAGGGAGGAGGTGGAGGCAGGGCCCGCCGTAGCGGGGCTGTGCATGGGGGACGCCAGAGGGCTCAGGCTGGGGGACACCCCTGAGTGGGAGACAAGAGTCTTTTTACCACTTGATGCATTAATGCTACAATCATGGTTCTGGCTACTTTTGAGTTATACAGTTTTATGTGATATCACATACTTTCAAAATACATGTAACAAGCAAAAAGTAGACACAATGTTAATGTTAATAGGCTGTTACCTCCTCCTACAACATGTACACTGACTGTGATTCATATGGCCAAGATACCTAATTGTGATTAGTTATCCAAAATTATTCACAGGTTAAAAACCTTCTAAAATCCACCTTAGTGCTATTTAAACGAACGTTGCCTTTTCGCAAAAGAAAATTGCTTTTACTTGTAAGCTTACAATTAACGATTGAATAACGAAAGACAATCGCTGAATCCATCAAGGATCATTATCACATGACACTTGATACTGCTGTCACTACAGGCCAGTACAGGCCACCGGGTATTCAGTTAGTTGCTATCTGCAACCTCACCACTAGATGCTTCTAAATTCTACACACCGGACCTTTAAGATCATACACTACACCAATTTATAAATATTGCGAATTGCAGCCGGAAAATAACAAACACAAACTTATACACCAAAAGCAATCAAGATCCATAAAAGTTACAAAAAGTGGTGTACATTACACAAATAGTGTAATACCGTCTGGTCTAGTAACACAATGACAACCACAGTAACCATAATGACAATCATGTGGTGTGCAGATGGAAAGAAAAAAAATTCAAAATCGTTCAATGATGAACAACTATCGCCTTGCTTTTGAATATGAATACCCACTAATGGGAATAATGATCCCATTTTAAAGACAAAGGCAGTAGTGGCCCACCTGCTCTTCTGGAGCCTGCGTGGTAGGTGAGGGTGACAGAGGAGGACCTCTGCTTGGGAATGGTCAGCAGGTTGGCATTGGGTCCGTTGGACAGAGACCCTGAGCTGGAGTAGAAGTGAACAAAGCGTTCAATTAATCACCATTCTTTTGCAGAAATTAAAGTGCAATATCAAAAACATTTCATTGTTTGGTGCTCATAATACAATGTGAATAGATCAACTAAAATAATTGCCATCAATGGAAGCCTATTGGCTGCAACAACTGGTGCACTGCTGCTATCCTGTGGCACAAAGTGGATACTACACAACAGATTCATCTGCTAGTAAGGAACATGAAGTGTAAGGACATTGATCCAGAAGATCAGAGTTTAAAAGGGACAATAATGCAAAAATGTTTTAGTTTGGGATTTACTTTAAAACACATCATGTCATGAAGACGCTAACTTTAATGCTACAGGGATCTTGGTTGGTAAGGGGAAGGGAAGTGTGCTAGGTACCTGGTCAGGTAAAGTTGGGTAAATGTGCTAGGTACCTGGTAAGGTTAAGGTGGGGAAGATGTGCCCGCTACCTGGTCAGGTTAAAGTGGGGAGGTGTGCTAGGTACCTGGTCAGGTTCATGTCGGGGTGGGCCCTCTTGCCACTGTTGCGCTCCCAACGCAAGGAGGCGGAGTCGAGAGGGGGGGTGGCTGAGGAAGTGGAGCCCCGTCTGAGCTGTGGGGTAGGTAGGCTGTTCCGGCTGTTCAGCCCCTGATATGCAGATGAATAAAATGGAAAAAAACGAAAATGTTTTTATTCATTCAACACAGCACGGCATGTGAACGCGACCGCCTCCACACCTGCCTACGACAGAACACCGGGGCACAGGTGAGTGTCTTGAGCCTTCCCCCGCACTTGTTCCGACGAATCGGGGGGCATCACGTAGTAGTGGTCACTTTACACCACCACTCGCCGAGTCAGTCCCCAATCCCACCAGCTCGGCAGCTCTGGGGCCTCACCTTCAGCGACTTCCGGTCAGGCCGCTCGGCCGAGTCGTCGATGGCGTCGCACGAGTAGAAGCCCGGGAAGGGCGTGAAGGGGTTGACCCGCGGGCGGCAGGACCCGGAGAAGGTCCCCATCAGGCTGGAGACGCTGCGCAGCGAGGAGGAGGCGTGGGGCGGCAGGGAGGAGTCCGTCAGCAGCTCCGACACCAGGTTCCTAGCCTCGTTGATGACCGACAGGTCCACGCCGTTGCCGCTCACGGCCCCCTGTCGGGCAACAGCCGGTGAGTCAGACGTCAGAGTCGGAAAAAAGTTGATTATTACCGCATGGGTTTTGTACATGCAAGGTTTTGTTTGGAGGTTTGTGTTGGCGCCGTGAGAAAATACGCAAATTTGCGAACACATGTTGACCATGGTCATACACACAAACGACGTGCGATGTGAATCACAACCATGTATGGTGATACACAAGCATGCATCATGAAGCACAACCGTGCAGGATAGATCAACAGCGATACACCACAGATAAACACGACTGTACACCACGGTGACCAGTTACCATGAATTAGAACCACACACACACACACACACACACACACACACACACACACACACGCACACACACACACACACACACACACACACACA
>JAOPUD010000035.1:10944884-10956826 GCA_027122715.1 Trisopterus minutus
GAGAGAGAGAGAGAGAGAGAGAGAGAGAGAGAGAGAGAGAGAGAGAGAGAGAGAGACAGAGATAACATGTTTAAGAGAATGTGCGTATAGAAAACAGAATTGGAGAGAAAGTGTGTGTGTGTGTGCGTGTGTGTGTGTGTGGCATTGGTGGGGGGTGGGGCAGGCAGAGAGAAGTTGCCTCTGACAGCCAGAGGACGTTTATACGGAGAAGCAGGGCGGTGCTGACGTCAGTCAGCGCCGCGACACACACAGCGTCAGCAGCACCCTGCAGACGCACGCCCTGATAATGAGGAATGGGCTCTTGTCGTCACACACACACACACAGACACACACACACACACACACACACACACACACACACACACACACACTCGTCTTACAAGGGCTGAAACCAATGCAAGCCCACACATCACCTTATACAATAGAGCAAAAATAATGACAAAGGACAAAGACATGGAGGGGGAAAGTTGGCGTACGTACTGCTGGAGGAAACAAAAGCCCAGTGGAGGTCAGCTCTGGGCCATGTTTGTGCGAGAATAAAAAGTGATCGTGCAGAAATGATTACAATTAATACAATAAGAGGTACCTGTATTTATCAGGATCCAACAGGCTTCAAGCCTAAGTAAAAGGAACATTGTAAATGTTAAACTAGGTTTGTCTGATAAACTTTAATTACTAGTGTTATTATTTTTGTAGTAGCCTAGTAGTATTGGGGGGGGGGAAGCGGGGAAGGATTATTTTGCTATAGTCTTTGATTTTGTCTCTACTGAAATTACATTGAAATAACAATCGGACCTGGCGAGTTATCATAGATAATATTAAGGGAAACGTTTAGCTGTTGTATATGAAAATATATATTTTTTATAATTTATAAAAAAACACACTACTGAATTCTGAAACACTGTCTTTCCTGAATTCTGAATAAATGTCCCAGGAATAGTGCAATAGAAAAGAAAGGGAATGTTAAGACTCAATACATTTTTTAAGGACACAGATTAGGACAATTTACAATGAGCCATTAAGATATTATTAATCTTGAGAAAATTATACCAACTTCAGTCAAATTCCATGTTGCTTGTTATTGTTTATTGAAGAGAATTGTATTTTAATTTGTAAGTACAAAGGCTAATTTGAAATTACGGAAAGATAAGAAACTAAGCAATTGACTTAAGTATTTGTGTCATGTACGCATAATTTAGACTAACTCAAGAGCTAAGCTGGAGATCATTTAAAAACACAATGTTTCAATTTCATAGCTTTATCAAAATTAAAATCGGTCAATGCTGTGT
The DNA here is from genome assembly GCA_027122715.1 of Trisopterus minutus. Classification (NCBI taxonomy): domain Eukaryota; kingdom Metazoa; phylum Chordata; class Actinopteri; order Gadiformes; family Gadidae; genus Trisopterus; species Trisopterus minutus. The sequence continues at coordinate 10,946,174 of JAOPUD010000035.1, forward strand.
CCAATAACCATCTCATGCATGGCATGCTGTGTAACGATAGGCTAAGAAGAGCTCTCCATGTTCCCTCCTCCATCTCGACTGACATAGCGTGCATCTAAACCGTTTGGGTTTGTTTACAACCATTTGCGTCATATGGCTCACTCATCACCAATGACACCAGCACAGTGTCAAGATCAAATGACAAAACAGCAGGTTGACACACCTAGTTGTGGCCGGCTTGTACACGTCAGCCTGACTTTGCATAGAGCTGAGCGTGCTCCACTGTCCGTTCTGGTGTGCTTCCATCAAGGCATTTGCATTGGTGGTTAGTGCTCTGACAAAGAGAGGGCAAGGCAAAACATTGTCCACCTGGGGTGAGGTAAAACTGATAAAGCACTAGTGTCCTTCTCTATTCATTTCTACTCTCAAAATGGATGTGTAACATACAAATAGTCAACCACAAAGGGACCGCTTTGTGCTTTGTTAAATGCACGCACATTTACAAACCCCTCTGTGCCCCGAATGTATACTAAATGTTTGGAGCCATGACGGGAGTTTTGCAATGAATGCCATTTGAAGGGTGTGTTTCAGCATGTACGCACTGCGCGGGCTGCTATAAAGCCTTCCAGTGGTCCATTCAAGAGTGTGAGCCGCTGCAAGCATTGCTGATTTACAGCTGCTCAGCCCGGGGCTACCTGCCTGAGGAACACCAGGCCAGACGCACACAGCCGATGACGCAGGACAAGACATGACAAAACCAAACCCCAGCCCCCACTCCTCCTCCTCCCAACAAGTAAAGATCAACAAAAAACAATCCAATTCACATATATGGACACACACACGCACACAAGACCCGACAGCTCCCAACCTCCGACATGAGTCTCGTGGTTCCCCGGTCTCCTAATGCCGCCACATTTCTTTACTGTGTTAATCCTTCAAGCACGTATTCACAAGATAAACCAGACTCTGGGAGTTTGTTGATAGCAATCAGGCCTACACGCACTGGGCTAAAATGGTCTTGTATACTCATAACCTTTCCATAGAGGAGAAAATGATTAGAGTGCTCAACTGTAGGTCCAGGCACCGCAATGTTTATTTTTTTAGATACAATGATAATATCTGCCCTCTGTATAATAAATTGGAGTAAAAAAGATAATAATAATAATAATAATAATAATAATAATATGATGGCAAAAGTTGAACATGAAAACAAATTAAAATCTGAAAAAATTGAATTGGTTTTATTATACTAAAGCAAAATGTCCAATAAAATAGAAGATAGAATGTTTTAAATATATAATCCTTTTTAAGGACGTGTTTTAAATCGAATAATGAGGGGGGCTTGTGGTTAGGCAGCTGGACATATGCACTCTATCAAGTCTTTAATCAAGTGAGGTTTTTACAATGTTCACTCTGGTAAATACAGTGAATCATGCAGTGCTCATGAAGACACGTTTTCTGGGATGTTTCAACATCCTTTCAATTTTGATAACTCTGTTTTGACAATTTTATTTGTCCTGGTCATGGTACATTGAACCATGTTTATTACTTACTTCATACAAGCTGCTATACTTTAATACTCAACACATTGTGGAGTTTGACAGCGGATCTGTTAAATCGTTACACAAACCAGATAATGAGGACACTGGGTAACAAATTATGCAATGTTGATGAGCTGCTAAATATTGAATTGTGCACATTTGGACAGGATTCTGAAAAGTGTATGCTTGTTTGCCTTTTATCGCACTCAAAAAAATAGAGTAAGAAAGAATGAATTATAATTCTCCTAAATGAACTGTGACAGCTACAGGGCTAATGGGACTTGTGCTGACTGACGAGGTGTATCATGAAAACAGGAATGTGGTGATTCCATATAGAAAACAAGGTCTCCACTCGGGCTGTCAGCGTCCACTCTCATGGTTAAGGTTTCTGCTGCTGGCTACTTGCCAGGCCTAGCAGAGCTTCCATAATGACAAACACGTGTTTGCAGGAACAACAAGAATTCCACAATCCGCGTAAGGTCAACCTTAGTACGTCAATGATGAACTTTTTGCCACAATAGCATGTTTCCGACCAACATGACCTATAACTATGGGGCTGTGTTCGCTCACAAAGACTTTAGGTCGTTGCCAACAGCTATAGAAATTACCCTCCAAAATACTATTCTGTTTGTAAGTCCAACAGTAAGTATAAAATCTGTATTCTCCCTCTATACCCCCTCTTGTATGTCGATCCACAAAGTCAAAAACAAACACAGGCATTTGATGGAATCCTGTGGAACCTTAGGCCTACATCATAGCGACAGACAGCTGCTCTGGATTGAAAGCCAAAGCAATCTAATCAGATTTAAAGTAACAAAAAAAAACTGAGCTGTTCAGATAACTTTGCTTACCCTCTGCAACAAAACACCAAGAGCTTGAGCCTAACCAGCATAGTGGATATAGTAAAGTAAAATGTGTGCTGAATCCATCCGATTGGACAAAGGGAAAATATAAACATTTGATCTCTTTAAAATAAAGAAAACACTGAAGGACCCAATATCTGTAAAACGAAATTATTATTAATATAGAAATGCGTGTATCTGTATGAGAGAACTAGAGCTTACTTGGAATCTCTTATGTTACAGTTCAGGAATGCCCCTATAAATAGCCTGGCTGTTTGCTGTGTTACATGCAGGTTACACTTAATCTGTGTTTAATATCCTCCGTTGACCCGCACCTTTGCAATGCATCACCATCACAAAAAGAAAAGCTGGCAAGCATGTAGGCAGTTGTGACCTTTACTAAAAATGGCAGCGAGCCCAAGTGTAAATACCATGAATAGTCATTTTTCCCTCCCTTTAGCTTGCTTTGCTCTGCCAATCTACATGTTCATAAAAGGATTTAGGATTATCCAATTTTAACGTAAGCAATTATGAAAAGGACCATTAATTCTGTGACGCACAGCCCGTCAGACGTAATATGTTGATAGAAATGTATGAAGACCTGGTTTACAAGGGTTCAATAGCTAAGCAGGTCAGCTTCCTACCTTCGGTGCCTCTTACAATTTACCATCCAGCAAAGGAGTTTTTAAATCCTGCAATCAAGGAGAACATATTGTGCGTGTGTGTGTGCATGTGTGTGTGTGTGTGGGTGTGTGTTACTTGCAGGTTATATCTGTCTGTGCTTTTTCATGTTTCCATCAACATAGCAGTTAAGACATGGGCCATGAAACAAAAGGGCTGTGTGAGGAAAATAGTCTATTATCTTGTTCAGGAAGACCAGAAACACTGGCATGGGATTTTTCCCCAAGACAAACCCTTTTAAACTTTGACTCCCTTTACAACATCCTGTAAGTTATGGCAGATGACCACGATAGCTTACACTGAATTTGTTTTTGCTGTAGCATTTCCCAATCTCCCAGATTTAGAAACTAACTGCTTTTGTCTTTGTGAAATGTAAATAAGATTGGTTACCAATTTGAAGTAGCAAATAAAATAAAAGAAACAATCCGTATAACCAATCAAGAGAAAATGTCACATGAATCCTCTCACTGTGGGTTAGAGAAGTCTTGGTTATTTAAAGGAAAGAGTACTAGGTTCTCTGGAGGTGGGACAATAAATGTTGTAAATGGCCTGTCAATCAATGGGCAAGTGTTTATCCTCTCAAGAGATAACCAGAGCGAAGCTAAATATACCCTGGCCCTACATAAACTAATAGAGTCTCCATCATTGTCTGAAACAATTTGCTTTAAAGAACACACGTAAGGAGTGAAGATAGTGAGGTAGGGGCAACAGCAGACAAACAATTCCCCTTCTACAATTGCCAAACGTATAAAACTTACAGACAATACGCTGGCACAATTCCACGTGTTTTACAGCACGTGTGCTTGCTGATCCTACTTTTGGGTTCCCAGTGTTCTAATCAAGGAGGCACCATCGAGCAGGGCCAAAGAGCAGGCTAGTGCAGGAGCCCCGGGGCCCTTCGTACAACAGGAAGCCTATACCTGATATGGACATGTTAGATGAGGGAGGTTTGAAGCCTTGTAAGGGAACATCTGGCATTATCATGGGATCAGAGCAGGCTACTCTCATAAACACTGGCTAACGCCTGACTCCTCATGGCCTGGCCAATACAAGCAAGCATGTGAATACGCACTTTGTCTCTCTGAGCCAAGCTGTGGGCGGGGTCAAAAGGGCAGTCAAAAGGGCAGTCACGCTACCTCACTACCACTGCTACATCACTCACACCGCAAACTCACTTACACAACTACATCACTACCCACTCTACCTCACTAGCACAACTACATCACTACCACCTCACTACCCTACCACCGCTACCTCACTACATCACTACAACCACTACCTCACTACCACCACAACCTCACTACCACCACTAAATCACTACCACCCCTACCTCACTACCACGGCTACTTCACTACTACCACTACATCTCTAACAGCACAACCTCAGCCACACAGCAACCTCATTACCCCCACTAACAGCGCTACCTAGCTACCACAACCACATCTTTACCACCACTACTTCACTACTACCACTTCATCACTAGCAGTGCAACCTCAGTCACACCGGAACCTCACTACCACCGAAACCTCACTACCACCGCAACCTCACTACCAACGCTACATCACCACCAACCCTATCCTCACTACCAACTCCACCCCTACATCTCTAACACCGCTACATCACTACCACCACTACATCACTACCACCACTACGTCACTACCACCCCTACTTCACTACCAACTCCACCTGACCCTGCACCCCTACATCACTGCCACCACTACCTCCCTACCACCTCTTACACCTCACTCCCACCGCTACCTTGTAATAATTACCTCTTCCTCCCTTCCAAACATTTTCTCACTACGTCCCTACCACCACTACCTCCCTAGCACCCACATCCCTACATCTCTAACACTGCTACATCATCACCAAATAGGAAATGGCTTCGTACCACAGCTTCCACATCTCCCCTCTATAGTTATACGTGTAAGGGATGTAAGGGATTTGTTTACTTCAAATACACTAAGCCATAGTTACACATAGGAAAAATAATCCAATCTCTGGCGCAGAAAAGGCATAACAAGTAGACCATATGACTGAAATAATAATGGTTAGTCAGTTCCTTTGAGGGGTTTAGCCAATATGTGGGTTGAATTAGTGGAAGCATGCTGGATCTTGTCCCCCTATCACCTCATGGCGTAGAGGCCTCGGTGGGGTGCAGAGGTAAGGCTCAGCATTACTGCACACAGCTGCACATGTCTCAAATTTCCGCGCTGATATTTTTCTTATTGCCTTTTTTTATTCCCCGTTTGGTTTCATGTTTCTAATGTGTGAAAGCCAACAGTAGCCGTGTAAACTACGTTGGTGACCACCACCGTGTTTTAGGCTCCTGCATTCGAAGGTTAGATCAACAACTTTGGAGAAAGGCTGACGGAATAACAGTAGAACATAAATAATGACGTTTGGTTTTCCGCTATGCAGAAGTTTAACGTCAATAAGCTGTGTGAAGACATGTCTGTTTAATGCCATGAACTTTCTCGCTTTGCATGAGTAGTCTCAGAGTAGCAGTTCAAAAAACACACACCAGTGCACTGCCTGCATAAGCCCAGCCAGGTAATAGCCAGGCAACAAACCACAACACATTGTACATCACACGCACACACTGTTGTGTTGAATAGCACACGACATCACCTTACACCTGACATTGCCAAGGCAACTTTAAGTGGATATCCTTTATGAAGCCTGGTGGAAAAGTTTGCCGTTGCGTAACCTTGCAACAATATGATAGGTTACAGAAAAGGGTCCGTGAGCGGTGCAGTGATGATGTGTTTTGGGAACAACAGAGCACGGGTGTTGAGGTCCCTGGTGCTCAGCTGCAGACACATAATGAGGTGCAAGTGTCTCCATGAGGAAAACGGTCTGTACACTCCACCAGGGAGGAACACTGTGAATTAGGACAACAAGCGAGAGAGAGTAAGTGTAATAACACGAAGACAGATTCATCACTGACGATGGGAATAAAGCTAGGCTACACCACAGCCTCAGAAATCCAAACCAAAGAACGTGACACACTTAAGACACAAATGTACTGCATCATTTGTAGTTGATTGATTTTTAATTGCAGCACATTACTGAAGAATCAATGGAAAAATTGTATATTGAAGTGTGTGTGTTAAACAAGTGCAATGCATTTCAACACAATGTAGTCACCACTCAGGAATGGCGGCTCACTAAAGAGCAGGGTATCTCAAAGTCCTATCTGAGGAATGTCAGCCAACACGGACCTCTTTAGGGGAAGGGGAGGGGGGTCAGGACAGACATCTGATCAACATTTACACGGTGAAGTATAAACGCACAAAGTGGTGCCAACGTCACCCAACATAAATGCCCTGGTTCGTAAATACGGGCGCATGCGGACTGTCAGGCTGAGGCCCAGGGGCAGGTATACTGAGCAGAAGGAAGTAGAACAAAGGTCTGAGCTGCATCCCACCCAATCCTATCTCAAATGTCCAAATTAGTTCTTTGTGTGGCACGGAAATACTTCTGTTCTCTCCGAGTTAATATGTTTTGACGGTAATACATAAAAAAAAAAAAAAATTGTTTTGATTGTTGGCAAAATATGGCTCAGTTGAATATTCTGTTTTACCGTACATGTTTACACCAAAAGCGAAGGCTCGACGAAACACATACAAAGTAGAAGCAATGACAAATGGAAAAAAAAATGTAACTTCATTATTTTAGCGAGATTGCTTGATGCTGAATCAATTGCTCGAGAAAAGTTAGCGGTTCGCACAGCAACCTTGTGCGTGCAACCATATTCGCTTTGCTCTTGGTGCGAACCGCTGAAGTAGATGTTATAGCATGAGCCTAAATAGGTTCAGACGTAGTGCTGATGCACCCTCCTGATGAGTTACTGCCGTATGGCAGTGGAGCCGGGGCCACGCAAAGTGACATTCCAACACTCACTTTAATGTTTTGTCCCCTCATGTATTCATGGAAGTGGTTCTGGAAATTTCAGAAATATGGGGATTTTCTAAATTCCATGTCTATGATGGCAGCCTGTAGCCACGTCAGGGAGCTGGAGGTCTACGTGCTACAGCTAGTCCTTGGTTGACCCAGAATAGAAGAGAGAGGGAGAGAGAGGCTATAACACACACACACACAACCAGATGAGGCCAAATTTGAGTCCCCATTCAGCAGGCATTTACAATCCAGCAATAAAACAATATTTTGCAAAATGTAGACATAATCTCAGAATCTGAATTGGTTTATTGTTTTAAGTATATTGGCACGTACAATGAAAGCGTCGTGGTGTGGTTTGCTTTGTCCATAAAAAGACATGAAGCGTGCATAAAATACATAAAGCAATCGAATAAACACCATCCAATCCCAGCTCTTGTAACTGTGGTGACCTGAGCTGTGTCCAAGCATTCACCCTGACAGCAGGTAGGGATGTGAAGGGTCACTCATAGACACTACCGCGTTAGCCTTAATAACACTCCCAGGCCACCACCCAAACAGTAGACCATAGCAGCCCCCATGCAGCTCTATCGGCGCAGCACACGTGTGAGAGCTGCAGACGGGCTGGTGAGATTAGCAGCTGTACGCCGCACACACCCACAGTGTCACCTTAAGAGTCCTCATTCTGCCCAGACATGACATTAACTTCACCAGAGACCTGACAGAAATATGCAGTGCAAATGTCTCACATGCAGAGACGCACACACTAATGTGTGTAAGCTTTAACACACACACACACACACACACACACACACACACACACTAGGGAAAAAATAGGAAAAACAACAAACTTCAATGTGTGACGTATTGGGGCCGTATTGCTATCCTTATCTTCATTAAACTTCTGACAGAGCTTATGGTTAGGGGGGTGAGATGGTGGTATACAAACTAATTCACCCAGACATCCTGACACATGGAATGGTACTGTTTAGTATTGTTTAGAGAAATATGATGATCCTGTAGTATGGTTTATAATATAACTGGAATGATACTGTACATACAGTATTGTTTAGATTAATCGGATGAAACCGTATGCATAGTATTGTTAAGAGAAATGTAACAATACCATATTGTTAAGCGAAAGGGGAAATGGGCTTTCTTATGCCATGAAATAAAGCAGGGAGCTGTAGGTCCGCATGGTTGATGGGCTGTATAACAGATACATTTTTCTCTTGCTGTCAATAAGGGAGAGATAAATGCAAGCTTAGAAGGAGGCAGGAAGTGGAGGAGGAGAGGAAGAGAGAGAATCTCCAAGAATCAATTAAACTAAGAAACACGGCCGGATAAGGAAGATATCCACACATAAAAAATATAAATACAAATAGATCACACTTGTCTTGTAGACGCTAATCTGGTATGTCAACCTGTGTGCCTGTGAGGGAAAGAGAGAAAAGGCGAGAGATAGTGTGTGTCTGTGTCTGTGTGTTATTGCACATGGGTGCATAGTGAGCTGATTGAAGTGGAGGAGGGGGTTGACTGTGAGAAATGAAGAGTAAAAAAAGTAGAGAAACTAGAGGAAAAGGGGGTGGTGATTGACCAGGCCAAAAGTACAATCTATACCATGAAAATACTTTGTATAGTTCCACAATGTATATGGAATCTAAAGATCAGTTATTCAAAGTCTGTTCTTATAGGTAGAAGTCTATGTTCCTCAATGCAGTGACTAATACTGCTTCATAGTTTGGCCATTTTCAGTGGGATCTGCCCTCAGCTGCTAAACACACACAAGCCCTCCTCTGTAGCTGCGGCTGACGTCAACCGTCACTTAGCAACAGCCTTTTGGTGTAAAAGCAGCAGTGCTGACACCATTTTCAAAAGACAGACACACGGAGGAAGACAGACAGAAATTCAAAGAATGGGAAGATGGAAAGAGAAGGAGGGAGGGAGTGAAGAAAGGAAATCAAGTATATAAGAGTTTGACAGTGGTCATTCACTATTATTTTCCTCTACACAGATAAATGCAAGTTTAAATATATATATTTTTTAACACCAACAGAAAAAAAGAAAAAACAAAACAAAAGGAAAACTGCTAGAACATCTTGTACACTAGATTACAAGAGATTATTTCAAACTAGTTGAACAAAACCGTATCACCCATGGCATCCAAGTAATATGAGAACTCACTCTTATCGCCTCCATCGTGGCAGACTGATAACCTCACAAGCCCTCATCTGGACAAAGCTATGCAGTATCTGTCCCTCCCTCCGACATTAGCCTGTTGCTGGGCTGAACAACAGTAAACACAAGGTTCAACAACCTCCACATTGACTTCAAAGACATAGGGCTCCATGTTTCTATCGTTTTAAAAATGATGTCGTAATCCCCAAAAATTGCTAACTAATTTTCAACTAATTCTTTTGTTTCCCAACCAGTGGACGTTGGGTTGGAAAGAGTTTGTCATCATTCGCTTAACCTAAGCCTTTTGTTACTTGCCATTTAGGAGTCAGAAGGTATTTTTTTAAGGAGTGACTTGAAGGAATGCAAATTAACAAAATAAAACTATGCAGAATATTTTCAAATCAAGATTTTTCAAGTGAAATTTGCTCTACCAAGCTCTTCTAGAGCTATCATAAAAACTAAAGAGCTCCAAGCTAATTGCTAGTGATCATGACGCAAACCGTTTCCAAGGTAACCCGAGTTTTGGAGTACCCGCTCCAGCATTTCCTCATCTGTTTGCACTCACACCATCAGGGCTGACAATGCAGTCACTGCATCCTGTTTCAATCTGCAGTCAGCCGAACACACGGCACCTCATACAGCTTAACCCCTTCAACTCTTCATGTCTGGCTACTGACAAGGGAAAATTAACAGCCACTCCACTAACTCAACACCTTAAACAAAGACGGAGGAGAAAATAGGCTTAAATCCGCTTGCATATGTACCGCTGCAAAACAGTCTGGACATCTTTTTGTTTTGTTTCTATGTGGAGCACATGATAAATGGATATACATGTACATATGTATTGGTGAGGGCAGAGTTAGACAATTTATTAGAAGATTGTGTTGGTGCATTTAACAGGTACACATGAACCAGATTGTTACAGCTACGACTTTATTGGTTGTTTCTTTTTTACACTGCAGCTGGGCCAAATTTCAAACATCTTGAAAAGCGATGTGGGGTATAAGTTCCTGAATAAGTCTAAACTTATAAGACTTACTTTTTTTTAGCCCTTCCATTTCCCGATAATGGAAACTTTAAAAAACATAAGAATATTGTAGTATATTGGCTTAACAATATTTTCCTCTAGCATCTATAAAGGTCTGCATTTGCATCCATATACAAGTGTACATAATTTACACAACAAAAATCAAACAGAGACAATAGGAGCAATTTTCTCACAGCTAAATAAGTGACTGAGAATTTACACAGCAGTAAATGCTTGGTGACTGGAACACAGAGAAATACACAAACACTATTACTACAATACAATACCCAGAGAGGCGAGAGTTCACATGCAATGCTCTGCTAGTCCCCAGCAATTTCAGTAAAAATGTAAATGATACACCTTGAAAAACATTTTTTAAGGTTTTATATTTGCATGTCCTTGGATTATGTCAAGTAGAAATATTAAAAAGACAACAGTATTATTAATAAATATATAAATCTACATATTTATATCATTCAAATATATAGCTTTTTTTTGATATGCA
>JAOPUD010000035.1:10965696-10976812 GCA_027122715.1 Trisopterus minutus
CAATCGTCTGGTGCGAACGCAAACAAAAAGGTTCTAGGAACGTTTAGTTCTAGGAACTACAAAAAGTACTGCCGGTGTGAAAGCGCCTATAGTGATCTGTAAGAGAACAGAAAAGACAAAAGTCAGTGTTAACAAACAGCAATTTAAATACAGACAGTGTGATTGTACTTCATAATTTGTGTCCATATTAACTTTTTTGTACACTATTAGTATTTTATAAAATATACTGGTTACAATAAATGACATGAATCGGTTACACAAAATGACCACAAAAACTTCAACAGCAAAAGGACAAGAAATTGACACAGAAAATAGTCAACAAGGGATAATAGGATATTGTAATATAAATTCATGTCATTCATCATATTCAATATAAAAACAGGATTAACTTCTATTCTGATTTCAGTGAAATAACAGCCCTTATTTTCTGTGTGTGTGTGTGTGTGTGTGTGTGTGTGTGTGTGTGCGTGAGAGAGAGAGAATCATATTTTTTTTCATCTCTAAACTGTTTTAATTACATTTTTTTCATCCAACAACCATCAGTGTGAGGTCATGCCATCTGATGAGATCTGAACAAATTATTTCACATTAACACAACAATATAAATGAAACAGCATGCAAAACTTGAGACTTGAAATATTCCTGACCAGAAAAGTTGAGTCTGTAGGAAAAAAAAACATGAACCTTTCAGGCTGTGTGCTTGGAATTGTTTCCAGGCGTCTTCTGTGAGTTTTGAGTGACGTGAGTTCACAGGTTCTGGGTCAGAAATTATGTGAAGAACATCAGACTCATAATAGAACAGGATATCAGGTGGATAAGGCCAGGTCAAGACATTCTTCCTGGCTAGCTGTTGCATGCAGCTTACCTCTACTTCATCCCCAACCACCTGAATGATCTGCCCCACACTGCCCTCATATCTGACAAGAACTTTCCCTGCTTACATTCCTGATCTTCCACACTATCAGATGTTGAGGTGGTGGCTGGTGGGTCCCTGAAATCAACTGCAGATGGCCCATGATACATGCAGATATTGGGTCTTTTGCAAACGCATGAAATGTCCATGTACTGGATCACAGCTGGCTCTTCACAGGTCACTTGATGAATCTATAGTGTACCTTTTACAGCTGGAACTAAGGGTGGGACTTTTTTTTTATCATATTTGTTGATTATCTTCTGATATCCAGTAGCAACGTACACTGGACTCATCCTTCAGGAAGTTGAAGACATGCTCTGCGGTCTGCAAATCCTTCCCCCTCAGGACTGCTGCATCAGCAAGCCGCTTTACAGCCCCACCAACGCCATCAGGGGCGCCCTTTCCATGGGCCTTTTCACTGAAATTCCACAAAACATTTTCGAAACCATAAAGAAAAGGCACTGTACTTAATAAATAAAAAATGCTTAAAAACTTCCTGTTCCTATACTGGTTAACAGGCCGATCACTTATAATATGAAGTGAAGAAGGTGGTGATTTACACTTCAGGATGGCATCCTTCAGCAAAGGCTCCAGGTGTGCCCACACAGCATGCTCATCATGGCGGAGCGAGGCAGAGATGGTGGCATAGGAATATGATTTTGAAGCTGTGTATACCACGCAGGTATGGATTGTGGCCTGCTTGGCGTCTGCCACCGAAATGAAAAGCTTGAATTTCGGTGTTTAATATGCAGCTGTAGTTTTCGGAGAAATCTACATGGATGCAGATTTCGTCATCTTTTAGTCTTTCTTTAGTTTCTCTGAGAGCGTTTACTTGATGGATCCAGTTGAAGTGGTGTTTGGCCAGAGAGTCAAGCTTCTTGTTGAGAAGAGCAAGAAGGTCAGCAGTCTTCCCACTCTGTATCACCTTGGCAAAATATGTGTAGGTTTTTCCCTCCTCTGTTTTTGTGATCCTCGACCACTGCTGCCAAGTTAGAATGTCTTCATCCAGAGGGCCCTCAAATTCCACCTCTTGGTAGCAGCATTTTACACACACACACACACACACACACACACACACACACGATACATACACTGTTTGCTGGATGTATCACATGCAATACCAGCCAGGAGAGCTGAAATGCTGTTTGTCTGTAGAATGCCTCTCTGGTACAATTTTTTAACAATGAGCTTGACATTTTCATGATCAATGCAGGCACATGTATTTCTGCCCGAATCTTTGGCTGGAGTAATGTAAAACGGACAGTATCTCACAAACTGTCTGTACGACAGTCTGTGGTGTCTCAAGACAGTTCCATTGTAGCTGGTATGGATGTCTTTAAGGGAGTGAAGTAATACTCTTCTTTGTTGTTTGATTTTGTTTTTGGTCAGTGTCCTTTTTGCCAGATAACATGCGGTTATTCTCATCTCTGCAAAGAAAGCTGACCAATTGCTCCCTTTTCTCCTCTGAACTTTTCTTTCTGTCCCTCTGTTTGTTCCTCTCTCTGACTTCCTGATCTTTTTTCCCTTTCTTTTGGTTGTCCAGTTTATTTTCTAGCTTTCGTGTCTTTGAATTTGCTGTCTTAAGTTCAGTGATGCGCTTTGTTGTCTGCTTATTTTCTGCACTGCCTTTAAAGGGGTTCAGGATGACTGTGGTACCTCTACATTTGGCTGCACATAGTCATGATCATGAAGATCAACTATGGGTTCCGGAGGGCCAACATGCTGCTCATCTCCTGATGTGTTTATCGATGGGGGAGTAAGGTTTAGAACATGAATAAGAACCCTTTCTTTCTCCCTATACTGTCGCTGGTACTGCTTCCACCTTTCCCTCATCTTCTAGAGAGCTCTGCTACCGGGGTGTTCACAATCTTTCCCTCTCCCTTCCTCCTTTGATAGCTATAAATACAAAAGTAAAACAATTAGCCTTATATATCTAGATTAATAAATCATCCTCTCACTCCTCTCATTTCTACAGACTATGTACATCACAGACTTTATTCTGCCATTCTTCACATGAAAAATGTGTGTGTGTGTATGTGTGTGTGTGTGTGTGTGTGTGTGTGTGTGTGTGTGTGTGTGCACTACTTTTTCCGTCTTTCGGCCAGGTAATTTCCCTTGCAGCAGGATCTGCATTCACGAGCGCTCTGTGGCGAGCCACTAGAAGTACTCTTTATTGATAAATGTATTTATATATTTTATTTATAATCTTAAAATGCTGTTTATACATCCTAATAAAATAAAAAAAAATTATTATGGAAGTTTACATTTAAAATAAAAAACTAAAAAAAAATAAAATTGCTTAAATTACAATCTAAATTAAACCATATTAAAGCTACTGCTCATACTAAACAGTTTGTCACTATTTAAATTATAAAAATATTATAATCGGCACCTTAAATGACATACTCTTGGCCCTGAAACTGATCAAATTGGTCTCAAACACAAAGGAGTCAAATCGTGTTACCAGTTGCACCATTTGACATTTCTATTTAAAATCTAAATTTGCAGGCATTATTATGGACTATGTACACACTTGACCTTTATGTGAATATGCAAACACCGTTTTTACATTAAATTATATATTTTAGGATTATTATGATTTATCAATATATTTAGGAGGTCATACCATTTGACATGTAACCTAAGCTTGCCTGACCAAGGCCTAAAAACACATAAATATGTTATATTTTTAAGAGAGTTACTAACCTTGACTCCTAGCAGTTGGTTTCTTCAAGGGTCCTACTCTGTGACATTATTTTCTATCACATGATCTTTTGACATAATACTTACAAAATGGCTCCTTAAATGGTGGTTACACCAAATTACATTTCAAGTGGATGATGTGACAGACATGATTCACCTTATTAATCAAAACATTCTGAATATTGGGGTTTCATTACTTTTATTTAATATCCAAAAGTTTTTATGCACGATCATGCCAGATTATTTTAGAAGGGATTTTGGAGAGAATTTAAAAAAAATTCAGTGAGTAATTATTTGGTTCATTTGTGGTTACACTGTATTGACATTTACAACCATATAATCTTAATAATCTCTCAAAGTTGTATGAATCCACAACTTCAAGATTAGGGTTTCATTAAAATGATGTTTCAAAATAATTTGTAAAATAATTTTCTAATTATAAAATTTTTTTATGTATCTAACCCATGTGTACACAAAAAAAATTAGTGTCACGTCATTGACCCAATTACAATAAAAACACACATCCTTTTTATTATGAAATATAGGTTTCTTTGTATTACCAGTTTAAACATCAATTAACTCATAGTTTCCATCAGCCCACGATAAACCAATTCATCCATTGAATAACATTCAATGTGGAAAAATTATGTATAAAGCAAAATAAGTCCTATGCTCGCTGGCGTCTTCTCTTCACCTCCGTCTACGTCTTATCCAAACGACCGGGAAGATGCTCATTTCATTGATAGTTATCTATCCGACAACCGGAAAACAGTATAACTCTCCTATATCCTAGACAGAGTATTTGGTATAATGGATAGCGAGCTCGGACTAGCCATCCACACTCTTCCTGCACACCCCTTCTTCCTCCCGCTAACTTCCCTGCTTCCGCCCCTTGAACCCTCCTGTTCAAAGGTCATATTAAGAAATCAACCAAAACGTACTCAAATGAAAATAAAATTCAGGCCATAGGAAAATAAAATATTCTGCATGATGCATTCAAAAACTTTACAAACATTTATTAACACATTTTAACTTCAAGATAATTAAAGGAAAGTATAGCACAGGGCTACATTAGCAAAATGACTAAGCCACTAGATTGCGGCAATGTTATTTGATTACTTTATGGCAACTTCCTGGAGGCAATGTCGTGCCGATGTTGCAACAAAGTTGCCAGATGGTAATGTTGCCATGACCAAATGGCGACTTATAGGCAACGTTGCCGCCGAACACAGGGTTCTGATTGGTTCACAAAAGATAATGGCTTTTCCCCAAACTGTTGAATATATATATATATATCTGATAAGCTCATAGTGGCTCAAATAGTTTTCTGAATTAAAGGGGTAGTTCGGGATTTTGGACATTGGACCTAATTTCCAAGTGAGCCAGTGCGTTATTTATCATTGGAGACCGTTTGCAACACTTTTCATTCAGTCCTTCTACTTGCAGAAATCGCTTGTGCTAGGCTAGCGCAAGTCGAGGGGATTTGCTAGCCTGCCAATAAAAACAGTTTTACCCACCTAGAAAAATATTAGAAATAAAACTATCCTTGTATCGCAATGATCACATTACATTTTGGGGGACTACTTTCTGGTAAAGGTAAACAGAGAAGCACACTCCAGGTAATATCAGTCCGCCACTGCCGTAGCCTGCTTCCAACTGCAGGGTTTAGAAACTCAATGCAATGCGATGCAAGGGTAAGTTTATTTCTAACATTATTCTATCAACACAGACATTTACATGGTCTGGCGTTATAATTGGTTTGCCTCAGGTGTACTGTGGAGTGGGTAAACCTGTTTTTATTGGCAGGCTAGCAGATCCCCTCGACTTGTGCTAGCCTAGCACAAGCGATTTCTGCAACTAGAACGACTGAAGAGTTGAAAACGGTCTCCAATGATAAATAACACAATGGCTCACTTGGAAATTTGTCCGAAGTCCAAATCCCGAACTACCCCTTTAAGTAGGTTAGTTAGCATCAATTTCCAACTGCAAAACAACCATTGCTACAGGTAAGGTTGTAGATTAATGTAAAATAAACCTCATGGTTAAATAAGGCCAGAAAAAGACACCAAAATTATACCTTTTCAATCGCCATTGTCTGCAAATCACGTTGTTTCAACTTAAAAAAAACCCCATCAGAACATTTGTCGAGATTAAGTTTTAGAACTTCTCATTATAACGATGTTTCAGATTTGTTTGTATGTATGTATTTGTGTGTAGGCCTACATGTTGTTTTCAACCATAAAGATTTGGATTATTTACTGATATTATACATCGCTGTATTTGTACAATTATTTCACCAGCCATTACATACATTAATGAATGAGTGTGACAGGGCTATCCATCAAATCATCTAAATAATGAATTATTTTCACATCAAAATTCATGACATTTGAACCTCAGACATTTCTTTAAACATTTGAACCAGGCCATGACATGTCGCCCAACCTCAAGAGCATATGAACAGTGAACCCGATTTGCATGATTGTTAAGAAGTTGTGATGGATGCAGGAAACGGATGAAGGAATGTTCTAAAAAAAAAGGTTGAATCTCATGATGCAACGTGGCAAGAAACTGAGGATTTTCAAAAGGTTTTCTTTGCAATTCGACAAAGATTGGATGAACTGAGCCTATAGTTTTTCTTTAAAGGCACATGAGTAGCAATTATATATTATATATAGCGCCCCCAATGGCTGATACATTATACATTTGACTAGTTCTCAGTTCATGATCAACTACTGCGAACCCTGTTCAAACAATTCTGAAAGCTCATGGGCTGGTGGCAGCCATAAAAGCTCCTGTTAGTTCAGTTAGTTAAGGAGACATTGTGCAAAGATGAAGTGCACACAATTTCAATCATATGAGGCAAACAGTGAGAGACATATTGCCAGTTAATGTTATTAATTGAGCAGCAAATATAACTTGAACGCCTTAAAAAATGAATAAAACCACACATGGTTAAGGAACATTTTCTGGTCCATTGTATTCAGCCCAAATTTTATACAAAATATTAAAGAAATGGATCATTTACATGTAAGTACAAGAAACTGAATTTCAGCCAAAGCCTAAAAATCTATTGGTCATTTTACAAAAAACAGATGACCAAAAATGAAAAGTGAACAGACATGCAAACAACAAAAGGCATGTAGGGCTTTTGAGAGTGTTGATATTAAAATTGTTCAGCAGGTCAATCTCACCATCAGTCCCTGCTTGATAATCCCAGAAGCCCCTGGGCTTGATGCAGAAACTAAGTCTTGTCCAGGGATGGAAAGTTCTGGGGGTGGGGGGGGAAGGTATAGCTTTCAACAATAACATTGCCAAAGCTTTAAGGGGCAACAAGCAACAGGTGTCCACATGTGACAACCTTACATTTCTCAAAACAGACCATATAACTACATTCTAAAGTTGTACTTTTTCGGCCCAATTAAATCTTCTAATTTCAATGCAATGCATTTAAATGTCCTTTTCTTTATACTGTATTGTACAGTATGTTCAGAGGATGCCACCAAAAAAAAAATGCTCACAGGGTAAAAAAGTATGATTGCAGAACACACATTAAAAAACTCTTATGTGGCCAAGATGTATCCCTCAATAAATCTTTTTGAAACACATGAACTTCATGAAAGTTCATTTCAAGTATCAATCTATGCGTTGTCAGATCTTTAGATACTTATGTTAAACTCTAAGAGTCATAAATCACTGACAATATCAAATACACATACAATGCCTATTCGAAGCTCACAGAAAAACATGAATGAACAAGAGAAATTAGTGATACATTTTAAGTATGCATGAGATATACACGTGCGGAACATCTGTGCCACAACAACTGCAATAAAAATAATAATATACAATTTCAGTATTGAATAACAGCATATTACTTAGGCTGTCGGTTGCGCTAGTACTACAGTATCGCTGTACAAACATATACATTGAGGGGCTTTGAAAAACTATCTGTTAGTGCAAGTTGCACCAGAGAGCTAATGCAAGCTTACCACTCTAGCGGTATCGGTCCCTTGGATCCCTATGCCTGTCTCGTTCACGAGTGTCCCGCTCACGAGGGTCCCGCTCACGAGGGTCACGAGGGTCCCGCTCACGAGGGTCACGAGGGTCCCGCTCACGAGGGTCACGAGGGTCCCTCTCACGAGGATCACGAGGGTCCCGCTCACGAGTGTCCCTTTCATGAGTGTTCCTATCACGTGTGTCTCGTTCACGCGTGTTCCGCTCACGTGTGTCTCGTTCACGTGTGTTCCGCTCACGTGTGTCTCGTTCACGCGTGTCCCGCTCATGATTCCGGTCCCTCCCCCCACTCCAGGAACGCTCTTTGTACCTGCGGGACTTTCCATGAGAGTCCTCTCTTTCACGGTCTCTGTTACGATCTCGCTCTTTGACACGATCCCTCTCCCGGTCTTTCCTGAGGAGAATCATACAATTGAATGTTGACTACAAGTTAAAAGGATAGGCGAGATAAGCTTTAAGACTAAACAAAGTAGCATTCAAACCTTGAGTCATAGTTGCCCCGGATGGATACTAAACAGTCTTTGAGTGATGTGACCAGGGCCTGGCAGCAATCATCTTCATATACTCTGGATTGTTTAATGACCGCAATAGCAGTCAAAAGAGTCTCGGTTGCCATGTGCATGTCCCCTGTGAGAAGGGCAGACAGATATTATAAATTAGTAAATGCATTTTAAAACTGTTTTTAAGTAAAAAGATCAGGTTTACTTGGTGAATTAAATGTTCTGTGTTGAGTTGACCATTTGAGATATACATTTACCTGTTGTTGCATCTGACACAGCCTTGCTGATGGCTGTACTGGTAATGGTTCTATTTCTATTCATAAGCTCTTCAAAATCATCATCAGATTTTTGAGTAGAGTTCCTGAAATCAAGTTAGAATCAGCCCAGTTACACATTTATATACAACATGTGTGTTATGCTTTCAAATACATATAAAATGGCTGCTAAAAACAAGTTTTCTAATTTGAAAGTTATCAGGCTTCTCTGATCTTAGAAACCGGGTTTGTGAATGGCTGCAAATTATCACAACATTTATTTTTGTACACCAGAAAATGATCTTACTTTTTTGGCTGGTAAGCACTGCTGTTGTGTGGTGGCAAGAAAGCTGGATTAATATGAAGACTTGGGGGTGGCTGACCATAATGAAAAGGTGGCGGGGGGAAAGGAGGAACCATAGGTTGGGGGATATTTAAAGGAATGTGCAAGGGTTGAGGTGGTGGATGAGTGAGGAATGGGTTTGAAGGAGGGTAGTTTGGGGGGGGTATAAGGGGATAAATCAATGGCATTGGGGGAGGGTTGAGGTTTGCAGAGATGGGCGGTGGCGTGTCCAATTCTTTGGGATCCTTAACACGCATCGGCATACCTATAGAGGACACAGAACCATAATTATAAAGACATGCTGAATCTAATTACAAGCAAATGATATTAGTTATGTAATATATATATATATTATTATATATTTGTACACAGTGAAGTAAAATACTTACGCTTGTTTGCCAGCGTCTCAAAAAAGGCAAGGTTTTGGTATGTTGCGGAGCGACAGCTCAGATTCTCCCCACTTATTTTACATTGTGGTACTTTATCCAATAACGTCCTCAATGATGCCTCCGAGGCCACCACCACTTCGGCATACCTGTGTACAGAGTAAAATACATAAAGAATGTCCTTAAGACCTCGAAAAGCCCAGATCAGATCAAAGATTTGCAACAACACTACATGGTTTTAGAAAATTGCAGAGAAAATAACACCAGTGTGAACTGGTTTGTGTCAGAGCATCTGAAGCAATTGCATGGGGGATTTGGCGCAAATCGCAGAGGGTGGTTTTTACATCTCAAACTAATGACGAATGCACCTCAAACCTTACCCTCTTGACTGTCCGTTGATCTTGTTCTCTGCAAATCTGATCTCTATTATGTCCATCACTCCCAAAGATTGTGCCATGTGCATGAGATCTTTGTCAGATATCCACTGGAAAAAGCAGAATATAAGAATTAACGCGACTTTGCAATGTGTTTTGCACGTTCACCATACAACCATAATCCTGAACTGTATGCATAAATTTGTAACCATCAATACTCAACAAAAGAAAGACCTCTCATGTCACTTACCCAGGAGAAATTTCCAACATATAAGGAATGTTTACTTGTGGATTGTTCTCCTCTGTCTATTGATGGTTTTCTCCCCACTTCAAGTGGTGTATTTATAGTGGGACGTTTTTGCATTTGATTAGGCACCACCGACTTGTCTTGATTGACTAATCCAGTCAGAACAGCGTCGTAAAGTTCACTTGCCTCTGTTGTTTTGTCAAAGTCGTTCCCCTAGAATGAAGAAAGTATCAGTTATCCAGTGGTGATGCTTAATTCAGAGAATGGGAATCTAGAGTCGGATCTGTTTACATGCATTTCATTATAGTAGTATTATGTAAAACATATTACCATGTTATACACACTATTTGTTCAAAATAATCAATCTATTTCATATAATACATACTCAAACTATGGATGACGCTTTACCACAATGTCAACATGTCGTCTGTAAACTAACCTCGAAATGTTCGTTCATGTCATCGTAGAGATTTAGGAGCTCGTTCTGAGATGTATCGTTCGCAGGTTCTGCGGAAGCCATCGCGTAGGCCTAAATTCATCAATGTAATATAAGCCTGCAGCCAGTTATTTGTATGTATTCCTTTTGAACTTTGTTCGACTGTGCAATTTGTATAATTATATTTGATAACAATATTTGTTGAGTCAATATTACAACCATATGATGCCTCGTCTAAAACTCAAGTATAACATGCTAATCGACCCCAGGGAGGGAAAGTCCAGTACGCAATATTACAACAATGCAAACTCACATTCAAAACCTACATCTAAATTAACATCCAGGATATAGGATTACGCACGTGTTTTGCGAGCTATGAACATTAAGAGACGAAAAACACAGCACACAAGGCATAACGCGAATTTGCCTGTTTACTGATGGCTCCTAAAACTGTGCATTTATCAAATTGGACCGGAATGAAACACACTACCCATACATTATGGTTCCGTGTGTCTGCATAGCTTACTCCTTAAAATCAAAAACTATAAAGGGTAAATAACTTAGGAACACTAGCTAATCAAAATCATAATTATAACTTGCAATAACTCCGTCAATTGATATGTATTTCGTTTAAAAACCAAATTAGCGCGTATATGCGTTTTTTTTTTAACGCGGGAAATCGCTCCAAACTAGGGGGGTGTCTTATTGTTTTTTTTATTCCTGGTGCGTAACCTCCAACGTCACGAACGCGCCGGAAAACAGGGTCAGGTAAACAGTAGAAAGCAGCATGGAGCCAGAGCCCGTCTACGAAGAGCCTGGGCACTCCCTATACGCCCCATTGTACCGATCTTGGTTGTAGTTCCAGCAGACATCCACTGGGGGTGATCGCGGGCGAGTCCAGAATGAATGGGAGTCAATGGGGCTAGACGGCTAAATATGCCTC
>JAOPUD010000035.1:11066824-11082804 GCA_027122715.1 Trisopterus minutus
TTTATGGGGGGTCTGGGCTGCGCCATCTTGGGAAATCTTGGGAAATCCATCAGGATCAGGATCACGATGAGGATCACTATCAGGATCAGGATCAGGATCAGGATCACGATCAGGATCAGGATCAGGATCAGGATCACGGCCAAGACGTCAAACGCTTGGAGGACTCCACTCGGCTGGCAACGTCAATTTCACAATCCATATACACATATATTTTTTTATATAATAAAGAAATATTGTTTTGTATTTATTGTTTGTACTGTTTTCCTATTTTGATATAAAATAATTTGTAACTTGTTGAAAGGTGCTTTGTGCATATTGATGGTTTGACTATAGTGGGATACTATTGCAGCAAATAAAAACGTTATATATATATATATATTTATATATATATTTAACTTTAAAAATGGTAATAAGAAAAACAATCTCCCATTGTGTTTCTGTGTAGGCCAAGATGATGTGCTCATCTACCTGTAAGTGCGTGGGCTGTCTGAACTTTGGGGATGACTCAGAGATGAAAACCCGGGTTCGTGGCAGCACAGCAATCAGCTCCGATAACAAGATGCAAAAGGAAACGTACGTTTTTGTCTTCTTTAGCACAGCAGACATTTGTTAAAAGGAGTAGATTACAGTTTGACAGGATTTTGATTATTTTAAATCTTTTTTGCATATGCATATGCTAAATTGGATCAACTTTTGCTGACATGAAAATCCCAGACACGCTGGACTGACACACGCCCAGAGCGTCTTGGATTTGCATCTCCTTACAACATATTTAGTATGAGGCCTATTAGTCCTACTATTTGAGAGACAACTTCACACTCAAAATAGCAAGTGGGGATGACATCACTGCATCCGGCTTTGTGGTGGGTCTGTTGCGTTTTGGCACAACCTCACAGATGATCCGTTAAAACGGGTGATGGGAAAGCAAATCAACACAGGATTGTCAGGAGTGCCAATTGGAAAGGGCCAAACTATGGGCAAGGGGCTGTTATTGTTTGGCCGTTGTCTAACTAATAGATAAATAGATAGACACGTAATTTCATTATCCCTGTTTCGGAAATCACTTTGTGGCAGCACAATAAGAAAGGACAAGACAACACAATAAACTCACGATCGGCAACTGAAACAGAGATTGTGGTTAATCTCTTCAATGGAACAAAAGCCAATAATACCAGTAATACAAGACATTAGATTGGCATGGGTTTATTCTTATAGATGCAAAGAATAAAAATTGTCTTCAATATCTTTTGTTTAGATGCCATCCGTCGCTGATTACTTTGGCTGTGGTGGCAGACACCCGTGACTGCCTGCTAGCCCAGGCCGTACAGGCAGAGAGGGAGGGCTTTTGCCATGTCCTGGCCCAGAGGATGATACTCCAAGAGTTTGGCCACTGTCTTACAAAGATTGTGGAATCCATTTAATATTTATTTTCAATTTAACACCTTGTTAATTGTTTAACTAACAAAACAGTTTATACAAATAGTTTGTGATTTAGTCATAGGTTTTATGCAAATAAATAAATATTATGAAAATAAACTGGTAAGTTAAAGTGCAAGTCTATACACAAATGCGCATTTGCATGATTGCAAAGATTAAGTGGCAAACTGAGAAACACACACTGGGGAAAACAATTGAAATGTACACAGGTGGCTTGAACTGTGGATTTTGTATTACTGCGTTTGGACCGGCTCAGAAATTTTAATTTGTGTTCAGTTGATAACCCTAACCCTTGACTCGTTCTATGTACATTCTTACAAAGCAGGAACTAAAAATTAACCCTAAATCAAACACCCCTGCTTACACTAACGATTAATACCTTGAAATGTTGCTCTGCACTCAGAATTCCGAATGATCACACGTCCTATAGTACACCCCCTAACCTTGCAACCTCTCACTTACCTTCTCATTCTCCAAGTCTGTGAGCATGCGCAGTGGCTTCTCTACAGAATCAAAACTTGGGGAGTTGTTCGTTAGTGCGCATTCTTGGGAAAAAACGAAGAAAAGTTACAGCAGATTTCGGAACACAAGAGGTGATGAGTTAAACAAAAATCATGGCTGATTTTCATCTTGTCATTAGACATGTCCGAATTCGAGCCGGCCACTTAAGATTTTTTTTTCGACATCTTTTTCTAATCTAAAAAAGGTATTATTCCAACAGTAGACAGTAACCTATTTGTATTGGATATTATTTAGAAACACTAATATCCAATACAATAAGTTGTGTCTTATTGCCCAGTGTTGGGATAATATGTTGTATTGCTTATGATAAACTGGGTCACATGACATGGGAGCTATTAAAAATAGGAATTTTAGTTTTTAAGTACTAATATCCAATTTAAAGAGGTGTGACTAATTTAAGTGTGTTAATGATATGTTATTGATTAGGAGTCACATGGCATCGGACCTAATAAAAAAAAATATATATATTAACAAAATAGAAAAAGCACTAAAATTGTATAAATGTGTATTACTTTTCTGTGTAGGATTAATAACTGGTATTTATTTTACATATGCTACATGAGCATTAGGAATTTTAGAATACGGTCAGCACAAAGGTAATGTAAATAAAAACAGGAGTTCAATGGCAGTCCCTAACTGAAACTCCGTTGGTTAAGCCTGAGCCCTTGGACGTGTGCCAAGTGTCCTTAACTGAAACAGTGACAAGCCGGTGGAACCGAGTGAATGTCTTTTGAATTATGTGTTAAATCTAACTTCACTGGCGTACCGTGACATTAAATCCAAATATCACTTAGAACCGATCCCATTTACTCATGTGTCATCCATAGTCACACCAAATTATAAATCGGCAGAATTAAAAAATAATAATGAGACCGATATTTATAGATGTCGGAGTTGAGCCAGGCAAGCCCTATTTGATGGTTTAACTATTCAGACTGGTATGGTACCGATAGTTACACACCAAGATTAAAGTATTGCTCCTTTGATTAATTCTGGTTGGTGGTGGTAGCCAAATCTATATTTTTACCAACTAAACCTAAATAAAATGCAATTGGCATTGATAGTAAAATTGATTGCTGCTCGCTCTTCCCCCGCAGACTGAAAAATGACAAAATGTTCAGAATCCAGAGGGTTCGTTTTATTAAGCTTGATTACATTTCAACTGCTGGAATAAAACGTTGCAGACACACGGTGGTGATTGGGGCAGTTGACTGATCAGGGTGAGACATAAGGACACAGTTCCTGGACCGACTACATTATTCAATGAAGGGCCACTAAATGATCTGTAGTCAATATTGATGGCTTACGACCAAGAAGAACAGCTAAAAGATCAAAGCTTGGACTGGTGGGCCAGTACCAGGCACACAGACTATTTGTTTAAAGATGCAAGTATAAGTGTATGGAATACATCAGGAGATGTCTATGTGCTCTCCTTGCCCAGGGTGTGTTTGTCGAACAGGTACTCTGCCATGCCATTCTGGGGAGCCCCCATGCGGCGCAGGTTGGTCACCCAATCTGAAAGCTCCTTGATGGACTTCACCTGCTCATCCAGAAAGTGGGTCTCGATGAAGTCACACATCTGTCAGAAAGAGAAAAAAAAAAAAAGATCTGTATCATAAAAAAATGATCTGCATTCAAAAGTTAAGTATGTAAGTTTTGAAGTACTACAGAAATCTGAAAAACCGAAATAGACTGGATTCAGTCAAATTCTTTGCCAACAGGTTCTAAATGCTGAGGACGCAAAAGAGTCAACACACATTGGACCTTAACCGTTGCACGGCAACTGGTAAAGAGATCAAACACTAAATGATTTGAATTTATCAAGGCTGGGAGGGTACTTTGTGATCCATATTATTTTTAAATAAAATGTAACAGGACTGAGAAATACTCACATGTGGGTCAGTGTGATCAGCGGCCACCTTGTGCATGTCCAGCAGTGACTGGTTCACACTTTTCTCCAGCTTCAAAGCAGACTCAAGAGCCTCCACACCACTCGCCCACTCGTCCTTTTCTGGTTTCTAGAGAAAAGAAAAACAGTCGCTCATGAATGACCCATGTAACTGCTCTTTTGAGTGTTCAGTTTAACGTTTAACTCATGTCTCGTAAAGATTGCTAAAGATTAGAGTTCAACTATAAACGCCCTCTTTATCTCTTTCACCTCATTTCCCTCCCCTGCCGACTTGTTTCACAATTCCCTATGCAAGCTAGTCAGTGGTAGAGTGGATTATTATGTAAGAAACTAATGAAGAGCTAGTTCCTGAGATGAATTACATCAAATTCATAAAGATTTATAAAATACATTTAAAGGAAGTTGGAAATGCCCCAATGACGTACCCTGACGTCTTGCAGGAAGATCCGGCCTCCTCTCTCGTTCTGCAACTTCATCAGTTTCTCACCATGCTCACGCTCCTCATGGGACTGATTGCGGAAGAACTTGGCAAAGTTGTGCAATGCGATGTCATCACGGTCGAAGTAGTACGACTTCAAAACAAAAAAACATTAATTGTGTAGTTTAAATGCAACTTTAAATAGTGAGGCATGACATTGCAAAAAATTATATATGTTTACACAATAGGAATTCCTCCTAAGCTGATCCAATGATGGTTAAGTGGAACTAAGCATGACGAGTTTATTTTCTTTGTAATAAACAGGCATTGGGTCTTACCATAGACAGGTAGACGTAGGAGGCATACAGCTCCAGGTTGATCTGCCTGTTGATGGCTGCCTCACAGTCCTGGTGGAAATTCTGTCTCACTGCAGAAGTCATTTTCTGAAAGAAAAACATTGCGTGTTTTCGATTGTTAAAAAAACAACATAGGTCACATAGGCCAGGGCCGACTATAAATAACGATGTGTGTATCAAACGTGTCAATGTTCAAGGTTAAACCGCGGAAATTAACAGGTTAAATGTATCAGGTTCCAGCGACACATTCGTCCAACCGATAGCCTAGCAATATAATTGCGCAGATACCTAGTTCATTCAATGACATGACAGAAAACGACGTATTGTTGTTTAAAACATTAACACCATAACATAGTCAATCTTACCGTAATAGTTTCTTGTGGCGGGATGTGAAAGGTAAGTAACTCAGTTGGATGTTGGATCGTCTTGTTGACAGATATTCGGTTTGCGCTGTTAGCTAAACAGCTAGCGATGTAGGCTAATGATACTCGAATAACACTGGAGATCTAAACAAAACTTGCGAGAGTGTAGTAGATATTTAGTTAATATAAATTCTGATTAAAGAAATTTGTCCAAAGGTGGGTGATAGACAGCGGAAAGGTTGCCGTTCAAGCACTGTTGAAGCAGGTAACCTTCACTGTCCGTCGACGAGATGATTATGGAATGACCAGGCTAGACGACCGCATATAACCGGGAAGCATTACGTCATCAGACGCGCTCAGAGGGCGGGGCTTACAATAATATTAAACTAACGTTATCCTTTCAATAACATTGTTTGACTGTTCATTTTCTACATTTCAGTGTTCAGTCCGTGTCATTTTAGTTACGGAAAAAGATCGAGCGTTGTGTAGCTGTGAATGAGTCAATGATGCATTTCCATAAAATCCACTTTGGACGAGTTTATCATTGATTGTTCCATCGTGGTCATTTTCTGAGGGTGGATAAGAATACACTTTCATTAATTACACTTTGAACTACTTAGTTGAAAACTGCTGTCTATACCACAATACCTATTTTCCCAGCAGTAGCTCACAAGATAAATTATGGGTCCGTTCCAAATATGTAGGCCTGGCAGTGCACCAGTAACCTAGACAATTACATTTTTTTAATGTTACAATTATAACAGATAGTTACTTTATTGTACTATTGACGCTCTGTGAAAGACTGTCAGGGCCAACTACTAATTTACCAACAGCCAGTGTCCTACAGGTATATTTTGAGCCATCCTTCTACCACCTAATATCCAGAGAAAATAATGTGTACATTTATATACACTGACCAGCCAGCGCACCTCGTCTACTTTCTTAACAAAGTGTGAAATTCAACAATATAGGCATACATACTTAGCACATACGCTTTCTTAATCTGAATATCCAAAATAAACCTTTAAAACCAATATTTGAAATTCAGAAAAATCCAGCCTTCTTGTTAAGTATTTGTACTAAATTAATCCATTATTATTCATTTTTCTATCAATTAATCAACCAAAGTTTGCAGTCCTAGCAGCATCAGGTCATGCCCTATGGTCATGCCATATATTTATGCAAATTGGCATCACCCAATGCCCATTTTACTCCTAGTCAGAAGGCAATCCTTTCCCATCTAGGTAGGAGGATTTGGGTTAAGTAAGTGAGAACATTCAGAATTTGGGCCCAAGCACTTCTACACCACAACTGCTGTTAAACTGTATTAATGCATTTCAATTGACAAAAGTTCAAGCATAGTATTTTATACAAATTTTATTTCTGTGGTTAACAAGTTTAGTCAAACAAGCCGAATCCCATGTCATCATCAGACTCCTCAGATTCGTCTTTCTTCTCTTCCTTCTTCTCTTCAGCTGTAATACAGTAAGTGACAGTCAATACATGCAACTTCTGAACCCGCCAACTCTAAACAGGACTGTCAAGCACAAAACAAACTGATGTGCAGCAAACCATTATCAGGCTTGCATTTCATTTAGCAGGGATCGAATGCATAACTGAAGTGCTGTCCTACTTTGACACATTCATTATTTTGCAGCTATCACCCATCAGTGGCATTTTCTTCCAGCAAGCACGCATACATGTACTGCATACATCTGATTACAAACCACAAGGTTGTGGTTTCTATTGCATACATACAGAGAATAGTGTGGCCTGAATAGCGTATGGACATAACTAGATAGAATAGTCTATGTAAAGAACCATGTATTATGTGCATGTTATTTTTGGATCATGTCAAATGTCCCCTGGCTCACCTGCAGCCGGGGCTGCTGCTCCTCCAGTGGCAACAGCAGCAGAGGTGGCTACTGCTGCTACTGCTCCACCTGCTGGCATGCTGGCCAACTTGCCATTACCTACCAAGAGACAAGTGGTGTCAGGTCAAATAAAGAAACGAAAAATTAAAAAAAAAAAAAAATTTAAAATTAAAAAAAATGAATGCATTAAAATTAGCTAACCATGCACGCAAGCACAATGTTAAGACTTCAAACAAAAAGAGCCTCACCTTGAGCAATGACCTCGTCGATGCTTTTGCCATCAAGCTCAGAGATGACCTATTAGGAAGAAAGTCAGGTCAAAATTCTAGCAGTGTCAGATATTTGCCCTATGAATTCTATGTCTTCCTGGTGAATGACCAATAGCAGCATGATAAGAACAGCATGCTAGAATGGCTGAAACATACATAATTGAAATGTCAACAAAGCCACGTTGAACAAATGTTTCAATATGACAGACTAAACGTGTGCAGCTGGACACTGTTGGCAATCATTTATTGACAATAAGGCAGCCCATAATGAGTGAAACAGACAGAATGTGGGTATGTTGGTCTGAAATACCCCCTGTGGGAATGCAGTAACAACCCCACTTAATTCTTTGACTGACTATACAATGTCTCAATCTGCACTGTAGGTATTAATATAGACTGTACTGTCAACTTCACTGGTTCCGTGTATAGCCATATGGCGACCCCCTTGAGATTGAGTTTTATTTTTTTTTAACAATGTTGACTACATATAGTGAACTATGGGACATTGTACCATAGTGATCAGTGGACACATGTAGTGACCATTACTACCCATTTAGGTTTACTTCACCATTGATAAACATGAATAATAAAAATATATTTGGTTGCAAGACGAACATTTGGATATAGTCAGACCTTTTGCATTCTGGTGTCATCAGCTTCAATGCCAACGCTTTCTAGGATTTTCTGGATGTCCTTTGCCTGAGGAGCATCATTGCCAGCTAGGGCTGCGAGCAGGTAAGCGGCAACGTAACGCATTCTGTAGAAATAGGCAAAGAAGAGCAACAAGGCAATTATTATACAGAAAACTTCAAATATATAACTTTTATAATATATAACATTTCACGGCATATAGCCTAATGCTGATAGGCGAATGACGGCAATTTAAAGTCAACTGAATAAGCTAACCTAACTACAAAGATGATGCTGCTTAGATGTTGGAAGTTATTGTCGAAATTAACGACAGTTGTTCAAAGCAACTGTTTATTGTGAACAACGCTTTAAGTAAAAGATAATCCCATAACTATTTGCTTTGTGCTAACTTATGTGTCCCTGTGCACTAGCTTACTTTAGCATGGTAAAGCTAATTCTGCTCTGGTTTAAACTACAAATACATGTTTTCTTGAGAGATACCGCTACAGAGACGAATATTGAGGAATTGTCTTGGATGAACAAACTGTTCTGATATCCATATATTTATTTATACATCGTTTAACCGTTCACTCACTTGCAGAAGAGGTAAACGCGTGTTCTCGGTGAGATTCGTACAAGCGGAAAGGAAGTTACGTGGTAGAAAGAAAACGGAAGAAGCGTTCTCTGATGACGCCGTACACCAAATCTCGCGGGAAGAATATCTATTGACTTGGACAAAAAGACAAATAAGAGGCACTCACAAAACCAGCCCATCCAGTTTTACCTTTATAAATTATGAGATTTACTTTATGGATTGGAAATTAAATATCGCCGCTATCAAAACATAAAGCAGACTTACATAGTTGCCAATATCGACGATCGTTTAGCACTAAATAGCCATACTTTCACAGTAAAATGAATACAAAACAAGAACTAATGAATAAAATAACTTCATAAAAGTTCAAATATATACAGTAATGACTCGGATGACTCAACACACAAGGCCCAAAGAAGGGGGAAATTGATTGATCTAGGATATCAATTGATTGATCAGATTCTTTATCAGTAATCCCGTGGTACTCAAACTATTTTTATTTTATTTCAGCCCAGTACATCTTTCATTCAACTAATTGCATTATGGTGGCATTATTTTAAACTTGTTCATAACCAACAGAAAAACAACATTTCGAAGTACCCTCCAGTAGGAGCAAACAAAGATGTGATATTGAGAATACAAAATCACACATTATTTGACCTAGTGATTCATTTTATTGTCTTTGGGAATGAGGGAGGGAGACACTTGTCTGTCACTTCATGCTCCACAATGCTCACGACTCACATCTGGAGAAGCCAAACTGCAGTATGAGGATCACATTACTCCAGTGCCCTTAACACCCAATGGCCCCTTACCGAAAATATGTTTTTTGGGCAACACTGTCTCACTCCGTTTCCCTTTTCACGTCCACCCTCTATGCCCAAGACTTCCTCTTTAACCCCTAATGGCGTCACTTACAGAAATGAGTTCATGACTAATCTGTGGATTCATCTGTCAACGTGATCATGACAGATGTCAAGGAGGACTGTCCCGTGATAGAAGTGAAGGTCAACCATGAGACACTCAGGATGGCCTCAGAAGCTTGGACCATAATCCTGATGTGCACAAACAAGTCTGTTGTTGGACATAAGGATGCAGGGAAGGATCAATATGTTCCTAGAGAGCCCTTCTTAATGAGTTAGGGCTGATGAGGAGCCCTTAATCCCTCCACTGGACACACCAGAGTGCCTCGGCCAAGTCTTTATGCTGCCAGCCTTTACAATGCTGCACACAGGATGGAACAACTTGTTTTTAATGTGGATCTTCTTATATCTTGATCTATATCAAGGGCATATTAGCTGCTATTATAACATTAACTATTAAGTATTAATGCGCACTATATATATATATATACTGTATATGTTGTGTTTTAGGGTGGTAGCCATCTGAACACTGTAACCAAGTAAACAGCTACTGAACACTTCATACGAAACTGATTAAAACTAAAGAAAAGGTATGAATATGATAATGACTAGATATTTTCAAACTTGTTACACACACCATGTACCATTAACTAATGCTACTTAAATATCATTAAACTGATATCAGAAGAAAGAATCTTAACCCCCCCCCCCCCTTAAAATGTATTTAGTACTATTCCTAAACTAGTCTCACAAATAACTCAAAATGCTTTATTCGTACTTTTCTGTAAACCAAAAAATATCTGCACTGTACCGTTTCAATGTGACATGAAAATGTCTCCCTTTCAGGGCTAAATAATATAATATATTCAACCATATTAATATAGAGCTGATAGGAATGCTCACTTCTTTCTACAGATTTTATATTTTATTTCCTTTTCAATCAGTGTAAGCTTCTTTCACGTCTTAATTAACTTTATTTTGATCTGTGCATCGCAACTGACACCGACTTGATATTTATAAAATAAACAAAAAACCATCATAGTAATTTTAGTATTTTATTTTGTGAATTTTCCAATCTAATTGTTCTCCAAGTTACAATCTCAATATTATTATACAGTACATTCCAGTTTAATGTAACAGCAGATCGGACAACATGAATTAAGCACCCAATACAGCCAAGATGATTGGGAAATGAGTTTTACATTCCAAATATTATCAAAACTTGTCAATTGCAATGTTTGGTCTTCATACTCGAAAGGGGGGAAAAGTTCATTTATAATGATATTTTACGTTAATGGCTGATGTAGGGCAGTTAACCTTGTCAGAGTTCATTTAGCAATAAAATCTGAACAGTGAGGCTTTTGATATGCAACCCTGTAAATCAACAGCCACTAAAGAAAATGGTCATAGAAAATACATTTAAAATATAAACTGCAATGACATTTTTAGCAAAAGTTAAGCCCGATCAGTATAATGGAACATGGGGCATTATGACCATATTTCACAACTAGTTACCAGTTTAAATGTTTTTAAAGTAACAGGTATATAATAAAACTAGCTACACATCTTGTGCCATTAAAGATATAACCAATTCTACTTAAATGCCCAATTACCTATAGTACTATGAAATTATATGAAATTATTCTCAAATAAACACATGTTTAAGCCAATTAAGATATCTGAAGTATTAATCAAAAAAGTGGTGTCAACAATTCAAGCAGACCAAATCTTGGTCCTTGTTTTTTGAATGACAACACATTATTACACTACATATTATGACAAGCAAATTAAAAACGACAACTTCTTAAAAAAAGAAAACAATTATCTGTATATAAAGTAATTCCTTAGTCATGATGGGCCGGAAACCATTTTGGCATCCCCTGCAAATGATGCCTGATAAATTAAGAAAAGCAAGGTGGCAAAATAACCAACACTGACGACATTATAACATGGGAGTTGCTAGCCTTCTTGGATTTGGTGTCAAACATTTGCATGTTAAAATTCAGCAAATGCTTTTCATTCCCTCGTCAATAATTGACCCTGAGAGTGAGCAGTAAAGGGACATTTTGTTTAACTCAAGACACCTTAACAACATGATAAACAAAATAAAACCATATGATACCACAAATTCAGACTGGATTTTCAATAGCTCTGATTGACATGAAGAGCTACGTTGACTGGTCGTGCAGACTTTTGTTTTAAGGAAACTAGACATAACAGTGAGCTGGGAAGTACTATTGTGTGCTAATGTGTTATTATGCAATCTGGTTAAATATGAGTAATGTCTTCATATTGGAAATTATTGCATCAGATTCCGAGTAAATCCAATATGTGTAACAGATGTAATCCTTACATAGACGTCATGGTATCCACTGATGGTCCCAGATCCAAAGGTCTATTTAAGTGTCTATAAAAGTGTCCCTTTACAAATGCAGTACATATATAGCTATAGTAATGTATAAAAAACCTTATAGATAGTGATATTATGAATAATAATTGTCATTATTTCATAATAAAAAGATATAAAACTAGCTCAACACCACAAATAATTATGTAGATGTATCATGCCTTTTCAGGGCCAATAACACCAAGAAGGAATGCCCAATTTTAGTTATACAAGCGGTGGTGGCAAAAGAAAATTTATGAAACCGTGTGCAAATATCCCTCTTAACGTTGAACTCCTAAATTATGCAAGCGGTATTAACAAGCAGTATTTAGAGTTAAAAAACAACAACAATACTAACTGTCGTGACAAAATGTGTCAAGTGCTTGACAAGTAAATTACTACACATTCTATTTCCCAAGCCAAAGAAAAGAGATAGGTACCAAGTTAATCTCAGTAAGTAAATTGTGGCCAAAATAAATAGTGAGGAAACATTCCACATATATTATTTCTATTGGTGTGGTAGAGAAAAGCTGTTGCATTCATGCTCTGGTCCCAATTTCACCCTTACCGACATAGCATCTAAACAAATAACATAAAGGCTAAGCTTCACAAGTCTTTGAAGGACTGTAAAGAATTGCATAACACATAGAGGATGGAAAATTGGAGGTGCATCTCTAACTGCTACATTAACCACTACTAATTAACAATTTTAAGTGACTTGAAAGAAATTTAATATATATGCATAATTTTTTGATTTCATGTCAATCTTACCATCATCATTGTCTAAATACAGTCATGATAGTGCTTCCACTGAACAATTAGGACAAGTAAAATTGAGACTGATCACAGTAAATAGGAGATATCAGTTGCCCTGAGACAATTTGGCTATGCTAAAAAAAATGCTTAAAAAACATTATTGGGATTTTGTAGTGGTTCCAAATTACGTAATTACAAAAATAATGCTTGATCAGCCTAGTGTTCTTGAGTTGCATTGTCCAGCAAGATTACAATAGTAGAATAATATTTTTTTCATAAAAAGCTACAGGAAAGGCGTAGTAGCACACTTTGTGATGACAAACTAGACGTGGGGTTCAGTGTTGTTTTGCTGGTAAGGGACAAGGATAGAGTGTGGTTAGGGATGGCCCAAAGAGAGAATACACGGGAGGGTTTGGGCATGGAACCAGAGAGATGACCACTACTGGGCATAGCTGTTCTGTTGCCGGCGCTTTGCCGACCTCATTTTCTCGAAGCGGGACTCCATTTCCTCCAGGACTTTGGGGGTGTACCTCACCACCAGCTTAACCGTTCCCTGCGCTGCCTTGAGGAGTTCCACTGCCTTCTCATGGTGCTCCCCCTCCACGCTCTAGAAAAACAGAAGTGCACATTAATGTATAATAATAAGTTGCATGCAGTAAGTTTATACTAACCTTTATTTAGTTTTACTCATATAATTATTTACATACTTTTACTTCCATCAATTTGGTGGAAGATCAGAAAATTGTGACCGGCAGGCAGACAGATATATATAAATTTTAATTTAACTCAATTACTTCTAGAAAGAATCCATGCAGCAGCACCATTTAAAGCAACGCACCTCATTGGCTTCGTTCACGAAAACAAACAATCAACATGACAGGGTTAGACAGGTATCACAATTGTGTTTACCCAATCATAATAATTGGGATTCATGTTGATAAATATGTGTGGACAGGAGGGTGCTTAAGTATGATAATTAGTATTGATAATGACAACTATTTTGGTTAACATTTCCGAATAGCTCACGTTTTGTGACGGTAGAAAATAATGAGTAACAGTTCCAAGGTCATTATTGCATTGTGTGGGTATATCAAATAAATCATTAAACTGATGTGTATGGATTCGATGGTACAAACTCAGATAAATGAGCAGTAGTCGGTGCATCACTATAATGTAAGTAATTATTTATAAATAATATATATATAAATAAAGCCCAGTAATAACGCACAGGGCAAAATATCTCTGTGCGCTTTTAGTAGTCCACCTTTGGAATAGTGTAGTTTCACCACGACCCAAGCCACACCCATAACATCCGCTGTCTCATAATTACGTCGCTTAGTGCAAGTGAAGTCGATTCTCTAAGCCGCTCGGTTTTCTTTTCCCAAGTCCTAAGCTTTCCTTGACCTAAACTTTTTTTCCCATAGAGGCCTAGGAAAAGACATGGGTCGTAGCTGTTTTTTGACTATTCAACCACAGCCCAGGCAGATCTGAAGGCGTATAGCCACAATGTTTGAATGACGTAACCTGGAAACCCCAAACAGCTAGTAACTGGTTACTCTTACAATAACATACATTTAGCCTTCAGAGGGCAATTTGAATGTTAACCTTCTTTCTGCATAAAACTGCAAGTAAACTTTCGTCTGAACTCAGATGTACGACTAATTGAACGTACCACGCCATTCACAGACAGGAGCTGATCTCCCCTCTTCAGACCACCGTGGCGGTCAGCGATACCACCTGGGATGATGCGGGAGATGTAAATGGGAGAGTTCTGCTCCTTCCCTCCCATTATGTTGAACCCCAGGCCTTCCTCCGTCTTTGGCAGCTCCACCACGCGGGGATGTGAGTGGCCTTCACTGGCTGCAAAAGCTGCAACAGTAGCCTACAGAAAGGGTTAGAAGGGTTACTTGGAAATCAATCACCACGTTTTTGCTCAACTTTCCTCATTGTTTATCCTTGCACCTACCTTGGCTGTAGCATTGGCCCTGACTTCAGGACTACTGTTGATGTCCACCGTTTCATACACATGCTCATACACCTGCAAAATGTAAAATCAAAACGGCTGTAAATTGACAAAGCAATATTTCTATATATATTCCTCAGTTATAAGGTGGTTATGAGGTGGTCATTTAATTGAAAACCGTGCTATTTAAACCAGATCAACTTACTTCTCTAACAGCATTACAGAACTCGCTCTGTAAAACCCTTTGTAGTGCCTGCAGCTTCTGAGGCGGCACTTCGCCAGTCCTTTGGAGCTTATCCAGAAGTTCGATAGCTCTAGAAATATCTGACAGGAACACATACAAAACCTATGTTTCAATATCATAAGCAACATGAACATTATAAGAAACATGGGGACTGACCAAGTAACAATAGTCTACAAGGTAATACATGAGATACGATACATTACATCGAAAAGATGAAATGAGTAGAGCACCTTTCTGTTTTGGTTTGAAGTTGGTTGAACTGGTGATTCATTATTGAATCAAATATACAGCTAGCTCCCTACTTGATACTTGAGTAGAGCTCGATACAACGTCGGTATTTCAAAGAAAAGACTATGTATTTTTATCATGACCTACTATTTAGGTTCAGCGGAGTCGTCACCGCAACTAATGATGAGAAAAAGGAACAATAACAAAGCGCCTCCTTTCTCAAATTCTCCAAACTAATGCTACTTATTAGCGTCCTTGTTACGTGCGAAATTGACATAACTGGCATGACTTTAGGACAAAAACAGACGTAAATAATCTGCATTCGCTAGATGATATATCATCATAGAGACACAACAAGAAAAATAAACAGACAATTGTAAGCTAATGTTAGCTTCCCCGCTAGTTACCTCTCTCCAGTCGTACAGGTTCCCCAAGTGATGCCATATTTAGAATGAGGAAATATCCGGCTCCAGGTAAATGATTTTTAAATAATAATGTATGAAAGTCGGGATATATTTGAACAACCGAGACTCTAAATCTGATTAGCAGTTAGCTTGTTTAGGGTCAAGCCAGGTCTGGGTCAAGCTAGCCGAAAAATGTAGACTTCCGATGTCGACCTTCAAAGTATAACACTACTTTTTTGAATTATGTGGTGATGGGGTGTGGAATGTATCTCAAATGCATTGTTATATTACACTTACACCAAAAGACAAGTGAATATATTTTCTATGACTTAATATTATATGTTTTCAAACACTAGTCTTGTTATGCATTTAGAACTGTTGAGCGAAATATAAGTGTGTATCTATATGTTTGCATTGATGTGACCATATAAAAGAATGTACATATTCGCCATACATATATGTACGGCATAAATGTACATATCAGTGGCCTTATATCTCCATTATATTTATAATCTGACAAACATGCTTTTATTTTGAAAGGAACATCTCTCTCGCTGCACATCTACTTCTTCGCTACTAGCTCAAGCCCAGTAAACAACGCATCTCTCCTGACAGTGATTGCTAAATGTTTAGTAAATTTGTAAATTAGTTAGTTAGTAAAGTAGTAAAGTTAGTAAATTGTACCACTCACACACACACGCACACACACACACACACACACACACACACACACACACACACACACACACACACACACACACACA
>JAOPUD010000035.1:11113331-11126623 GCA_027122715.1 Trisopterus minutus
CACACACACACACACACACACACACACACACACACACACACACACACACACACACACACACACACACACACATATGAGAAAGTTATGCACAAAAGCAAGACAATTAAGAGTGTTGCTATAAGGGACAATCCCAAGGGTAAACATGTGTATGGAGCTAGACTACAGACATTAAATATAATGACTATACTCTGCTGAGGGTGTTTGATAATGAGCAGGATATGCTGGGCCTGTACTTTATACTAGTAATCTGAACATAGTGCGTGAGGACACAGGGATTCCCCGCACTGGGGAATGGAGGGCTTTTCATTTCATAATTTCATTGCAAGTGATGTTCTGCACTTTTAAGGTTTGGCAGCACCTCTACTCTGCGATGTATCAAGATGGTGATAACACACGGAAAACGTCATCTTGACTAAACACAACTTCTTAGATCTTGTATATGGTATGTGGGAGGATTTTGGCAAGCGAGGAAACTTATCAGAGAAGAGTCACATTACAATGTTGGTGCCATAATCAACAAGCAACGATCTATTAACGGACCCTTCGACAAATGACAAATACAGAGCTATCAGCTATGAGCAGAATTGTCATTTGTTTAGGAAAGACAAAAAACTAAAAAATACTTTAAATCCAATATCCACCCTATAGTTGGCTAGCTAGCTAAATCCTGGACTTGCCAAAACACCACAATTAGATCCAATCTTTCGTAAGTTCTTCATTAATTGTTTTCTTCATAAAAAGCTAAATTTCCCACATTGTGCATCTATAAAACATAGATATATTCCAGCTGGTGTGCAGGAAATGTCATTACAGTCAATTTGGAGAGCTATATTTCAAGAGCTCCCTTGATGCCTTCCCCCAATGGTTCCTCATGTGGGGTTTCCTTCCTTAGAAGTGGCTTGGAGAGTTCCCTAGATTTCATTACTTAACTTTCAACCAGAACAGGATGTAGGTGCAGCTGCCCAACTATAAATTGTATTATGTGTTTTATTTCATTTCGGGCTAAAATGTAAAGTTTATTCTGTGGGCAAATCTTTTTTTGGGGGTGAAATGATGCTGAAGAGAAAGCAATGGAATACCTATGTAGGATCTTTTACGGTCAGAGTGGAGGCAATTACCTTTAGTTGATGGAGAACTGCGTGCTAGTCTTCTTGATATTTTATTGGGCAATTCTGCACCTGAATACAAAACAAAAATGCAATTTACTACTCATCACACTGATCAGAGATAATAATAAACCCGAAACATACCTGCCAACCTTGGACAATATTAATGAGTACCATCCAGATGCATGCTGAACTTTCCCCTGAATATTTCGGGAAATAACCGTTTACAATAACAATATATATGTATTTTTTTGCAAATAAGAGTACTGGTCAAAAAACATTAGAACATTTTAATGCCAGGAACAATCAGTGTTCAGGGGAAAGAGTTTCAGACCATGAAGAACAAGAATTGCTGCCAAAAGTGTACCAATCTATGCAGCAATTCAACCGTTTTGAACCGATAGTGACAAAGTTGTAAGATAAGCATAAGCCTGTTTGGAAGTCTTTTCAGATAAAAAAATGTTTTTACGTTACTTTCAATTGGGTTCAACAAGAGAGAAGACAGCAAGTGTTTTTTTTTTTTTTTTAAACCAAGGCTGTATTTGGAAATCAGTTGCCTTCTAGCCAACCCAAGGCCACCTTTCATGTTTCAAATGCAAATATGAATACAAGGATGGTCTGACGGTGCTCAACGTGGTGTCTAGCAAGACTTAAGGCTCAAAAACCCTCACTATCCAGATATTAACCTTTTAGTTTACTGGTTTGTCTCTTGATTAAGGATTTTTGCAACAAACACAATATAAAATAACCTTCAGCCATCTTCCAAATTAGAAATGCAATCAAATGATTCAACAGCATTAGAAATAACTATGCCTGAACAATGGCGTCTACAAAGAGCCCTCATTACCTGCATGTTCAAAGGAGGTAAAAGATTAAAGTGTCAAATGACACCGTATGAGTGAGAATAGGTGAAGACACCAGGCAGAAAAGGTACAAAATATGAAACAATGGGCTGGAGCGGGGGGGACAGGTGCTGAGTGTACCGGCCCATGGATGATGGACAGCATCAAAGTTAAAAGGAGGATTCGTTGGCCGGCTTTGGTTCACGCACCATTGTCTGCCGCGGCTAGTGTGTCATAAAAGAGTGCTCAGCAGAATATCCTGGGTGTTGCTAGGCGGAACAACAGCATGCTGACCCAGACTAAATGTGATAGGACATAAAACGTGTTAACATCTTGATTGGCGGTGATGGTCAAGATTAAGTCAGTGTTCTGGATCTTTTACTAAAAATTGAGTCACAGTTCTAAGAAGCCCTTTGGTTTTTTAAGTTGCTTGGCTGATTCATCTGTGAATTAACATCTAATGTCTGACTGCAGCTCATATCCATGGCCAGGGGTGCCAATTGGTGAGGACCCAAAAAAAACATTAAAAACGAAGAAAATCCTGTGCAGGTTCCTTCAAATCAAGCAGGCTTCCATTTTTCTGTAGGTGCTCTGTCCAAGGTCCACACAAACACCTGTTAGTGATATTCAGAGCCAATTATGTTTATGTAACAGTTAATAGGATCTCAATAATGTGTGTTTGTTTGTTTTCATATTTGCTTCAGTAACTCCTGTCTAATTAGAGCACCATTGAGCCTCCTCCAACTCAAAACCCCTCACTTCGAAAACAACTACACCAACTGAATTAGTCGCCAAGTCACAGGTTACTTGTGTAGTTTAGAGGGCCATATCAATTATTACAATTTCTAAAAGGCATTATTTATGGTCTTGTATTGGCTATATTAACTGTGGTAGTAGCCCAACTGTAGTGCTTGGTGGTCCCAGAACACTGCTATATCTATCATCGGTTGGGAGTACGGGTCTTTCATCTGTATCACAAAACAGTATTAATTTTAGTAATGTATTGATTGTGATACAATATGTTCTTTTCACTCTGTCCCCCAGTTATCTCTCATATTACAGAAAGGTTGACTAATTCTAATCATATTAGGAAGAATATGTATTATGGCATCCAATCCAAAGCAATATGATGCCACATACCGTGCCTGTTAAAGTAGGAACCTTGTGCAGGCCATTTGTTCTTGCTAGGTTTGTGGTACCTGGTTTACAAATTAATCCAATCCAATGAAATATATCATCAACCAGGAAACTCAAAACCTTGACATACTGCTATCGGATAAATCTTTAGGAAGACATTACATTTGTAACTGTAAAAAGAGACCAAGTGGAATGGGATTTTAGAGATGAGCACTAGAAATACGATTGGATAGATTTGTGGAACAAGATCAATTTGCCGCGCTTATTGGATCTGGTCACTAGTTAGTGAATTAAACGGCTGAGGCAGAGCAGCATATAATCAACGCAGAAATCAAAATGGCGAGTTTCATTGAAAGGTGACAAGATTTCACCCTTGATGGGGGAAATTGCTAGAATTTAGAACTAACAGGCCTTTATCAGAGCGGTGTTCCAGTCGGGGCAAACCCAGGTGTAGCTCATTATGTTGAAAAGTCTAGTGTGGAGAACCTTGTAGCATCTCACGGTGAGGTAGCAAATTGCGACCAACTTAATACCCTGCCATTCCAACGACTAAGTTGACCTGTACAGGCATAAATTAAGTAAGGTGACAGTAGTTATTCCTAAATTATATCATCCTCTTCACAGAATAGAGTCAAGTGATTCCCTGATGGATTCATGAATTGTACTTAGTAATTTAGTCTGACACCTATGGCTTACATCTATAGTATACAAAATAATAATTTATAATAAATGATTTTCTTTTTCAATTAAAAGACTTCTCTGTAGAGCCCTTCTTGGCTACTGTAGAAACACAGCAACACGGCGGGCTCAATGGAAGAGGACCCACTCTCCAAAGACACAACGATCCTCATTTGAATGGGATTATACACTGATTAAGACATAGATATGAATATTATATTCCATTCCAGCAGAAGTCCCTTCCGCTAGACGCCACTACATTTCTACACACTGCTATTTAGATTATGGATCTGTAGGCCTGCCATGGCCCATAACTAATATCATGAGATACACCTGTGTTGACCTATATTATTACAACGATGTGTGTAATATAAATCCTTTGCCATTGCCATATTTTCCAAAAGAGGAAGTCAGTCATGGTTTGGTTCACGGTACATAAATAGATTATTGCGCCATAAAGTGCGATAATATAAACCATGTAGCTGGTTTCATATATTAGAAATGTACCAACCTTACTGCGGTCTAGAACTCTACTGCTCAGCAATAGTCACCAGCATACGCTGTCGCCAATGATACGCTGTTGTAAATGCTTAAGTTAAATGGCTACGACAAGTTGTATTACACAATCCCGCTAATATAAAGCATCACTGTTTTTAATGAATACATTTTTCGGAATAAATTGCTCTGACTGCACTGTTCAATATGCAGAAATCAGGCTTATTTTTCCCCTCTGCGGCTGAAAAATACACCTGATTTTAGCACTTTGAAATGAGGCACATCAGACTGGCGTACCATTTCGGTTTGCACACCGAACCGTGCGTGCCCTCCCGTACAATCGTTTTTTTTTATTTTTCACGGGAACCATAACACCCCGGGTAGATACATAAGCAAATCATCTTTCATTGGCCCTAAATTGGAGATGCGATGACTCACTGCAGGGGCTGTTCTGATGGTACGCCAGATGGGAAAACGACAGGATGGGCACCAGGTCTCCGCTGGTCGCGGACGTCCCGTCTTCCGTAAGGCATTGCTCCCCGGTGTCCTGGTCAGCCCAGACCACACCTCTCTCCCGCAGAACCAGCTGTTCCAGCTCCTGGTTTTCCAGGTATTCGATTTCACCGGCCAGTCCAGCCTCGCTCAACGCGACTTTGTGACGACTGTGAGCGGGTAGCAAGATGTTCACCATTCTGTACCAAAACAACAACAAAACACATTGAAGCACAATTGTTTATCAGCAGCAACGAACGCAATTGAACGTGTGCGTGGAGTTGCATTCATTTTCTAATGCCATGCACCAGGCAAACATATGAGCGGGCTTGGAGTGCAGGTAAGAATGCGCATCGCGCTGCATGCGGTCAACCTACTTCTGCGTGCGCTTGTTCTCCTGATCCTGCAGTGCGGTAAGCTGAATCATCTGCTTGAGGTGTTGCTTGAGGTCGTTCACCTGCAACGCCAGTCTGTGGCAATACAGGTCCTTTTCCAAGACCTGCAAATTAATGGGGGTACACATAGTGAGACGAGCAGTTGTTGCGCTATCCCCTCTCGGTGGAGGCAGAGTTAGGATTAGACATCAGGTAAGCCTCAGGCCAGCAAAACAAAGGGCAGGTTCAGAGTTTGGATTTGGGCAATGTTTCCTGTCTGCTCTCGCTAAGGAATAGTAACAAAAAAAATAAAAGAGATGCATAAAAACAACAGGTGACGTATAAGAACTACGAAACAACAACATCGGGAACATTAGA
The DNA here is from genome assembly GCA_027122715.1 of Trisopterus minutus. Classification (NCBI taxonomy): domain Eukaryota; kingdom Metazoa; phylum Chordata; class Actinopteri; order Gadiformes; family Gadidae; genus Trisopterus; species Trisopterus minutus. Next base: position 11,118,834 of record JAOPUD010000035.1, read on the forward strand.
CCGGCAAATGCGTCATGGTTTTGGGCCGGTTCCTGGAAAGGACGAAGAAGAGAAAAAAAAAAAAAACATAACATGGCAGGATGGGTAAAGGGTATTGATTTATTCTCTTCAGTGAACTACGAGGGAGCTGAAGAAATAAAATGAGCACGGTTCTAATTACTGACAGAACAGATGGGAAGAAAACAAAGACAGTCACGACACCAGGGGAGGCACAGCCCACCTTCCAAAATAAACATACAAGAACACCAACAACTGAGCTTTAGCGGGGGGGGGGGGGAAGCCAAAAGCCAAAACAAATGCATTTCGCCATGCGTTTTAAATATCCTAAACAGAAGAGGTTACCTGAATGCTTAATTGATTTACGCTGCCGATGGCTTTAAAATAACCCTTTTAGAACTCTGAACAAATGCAGAACTGCAACTGAACAGGTTAAAAACGTCAATAACGCGGTGCTACCAATGATTGGCAGACTCAAACATCATCTTGCCATGAGCTCCGACAACATGGGATTGCCACTAGTTGAGTTAACACAATAGCTTGGCAAACGTGGATACAAAGAAAAAGGCACACGCAACCCTGAACTTAAACCACTTACACATTTAGTTCAGAGTGCGATTTCATCAAGTTGGACACAAAATACGTTTCCAATGGTCAGAATAAAATAAATGTGGAAATGAACTTGGCAATGGTATGCGTGTGCACATGACTCTACATCTAAAGTGCGCCGAGAATGCAGGAAGGTGTGGTGTTTTACTGTGATGATTCAGCTCATTTTAAATTAAGGGGATTGTGGGCGGTTGAGTTGTGCTGAGCAGACGTACAATTTTCATCGGTAAACAGATTAGCACCCCCCCCCACCCCCGTTTCACTGATTGTGGCATTTCATTGTTCCAGACCCTGTAACCTGACAAACAACAAGATACGCTGCAATGTAAGCAGAAAGAACCTCAGAACTCGGTGAGTCAGAGAGTGGTACAAGTGCCTCAATAAACGACTCAACTCTTTCCTTTACTTTCTCATAGAAAAGTGAAAGGCTATGTGCCTGTGTGTGTTTGTACAGGGGTGGGGGTGGTCCCCTACCTCTGGAGGCGTGGAATTCTGGCCCAGCAGCTTCATCTCGTTCTCGACGCGGTGGAGCCAGTCGTCGTTGTTGTCGAAGCGTTTCTTGGCCTCGGACAGCTTATCGTGGATGTGCTGCTGCTGGGTTCTCAGGGAAGCGATCCTGCGCTCGTGCTTGCAGGTGGCCTGGTGGGAGTGTCACTGTTAGCCCACACATCCCAATTGCGAACCACAACTTAACATGAACAGAACCCATGGATCAACGGGTGTTTCGTAACCATCAGAGGTTTCCATGGAAAGTACACAGGAAGTGACATCTGAGGAGCAGCACAAAAATCTAGAGGTGGGCTCGTAAGGCCGAGATCAGGCGGCCATCTAAAAACAGAAGGAAGCTACGCTGTGGGGCGGAATACCCCAGAGTGGGGACAACTATGAACTCAATAAAAGTGCGTTGATGACTCAGCGAATGCACCCCGGCAATTTGCGGCGGGGATCAGAGAATGTGTGTACGGCAGCACAAACAACTACCTTCTCGGTCTTCTCCTTGGCACAGAACAAGTGGACCTGCTGGTTGGCCTCCTCGCTGTGCCGCTGGCGCAGCGCGTTCTCCTTCAGCTGCCGCTCCAGATCCAGCTGCTCCCTCCTGATCTGGGCACGGCCCGAGAAGATCGCCTGCAAAGAGTCCGACATCCTGGGGGAGAGAGAGAGATCACATACAGTTTCATATTGCTTGCGTGGCAATATTTGGTAAATGTATAGCTGCATGTATGATAGATGTAAAGCTGTAAAGCTGATGTAAAGCTTTCACAGATAAACTCTCCTACTTGAATGCCTTGATTTGCCTAAGAACATTGAAGCACGAGCCAAAAATGTAGCGGTTTAGTTGAACGGAACTTATGACAGGAAAAATAATCCAACAGATCAAGCATCGCAAGGTCAGTGCTTAACCTCTAGCATTGTGCAACATGCTTTAACATCAGCAGTGTAGCGAATTCACAATAATAATGAATTTTCTCCTGGCATTTTAGTGTTGCTTCTATTACACATTGAAGTCCACACAGAACGTGAATCCAATTTGAAAATGCCCGATCCTTATGCACTTTCTTTGTGAATAGGAGCGACAGAGGTGAATTTCATGGAAATGTTTTCACAGGCTCTCTCCGAAGCTAGAGAGACAGGAGCAGTGGGGCGCATGCGGATAAACACCGGAGACCGGAGCGATGCAGCTGAAATGTGACTGTGCTCTCCACTGTAACCCTGGTGACGTAGGGGGCTGTCGTGGCCTCGCTAGACGGCTGCATTTTTAATGGCACGAGAAGCGCCATTAAAAGAGGAGCTCTTCAGAGCCTCCCATTGTGCGAGTTGTGAATCCTGATGCCAGTGAATGAAAATGTGTGGGAGTGAGACTCATTCAGTTTTCCAGCCCCCACCCTCCAACACCCCCCCCCCCCTTCTCCCACCCCACCCACTCCAGCAGATGCCACTGCATCCAAGAGAACTGAATTAAGAGGGTTCAGCAGTTTGTCTCCCGATTCACAATGTTTGTTATCTCTTTTGCCCTTGAAGGGCATAGACGTACCTCCCCAGAAAAAGGTAGATGCTTTCAAATGGACTATATTCAAACCTGGAAAGTACTTTGACAGCCTGATGTGGCATCAGAATAAATATATTTTCAGAGACACAAGCTTTCTTCAACACCACTCAATAGCTGGTTGTAAATAATGTCTGCCAGTACTTAAACTAAAAGTCTAATAGAATAGGAATAAACAAGCACTTCTACACTTTATTCTAACTAGAGTGCTCTGGCTTGCCTCTCCCCGTCATGTCAAGACTTACTGCTTAAACTCGGCTTGTTTCCGAGACCAGGTCAATTCTGAACCTCCGGGCCCAGAGTTTTGGCTCTTCCTCTCCTCGTATTCCTTTAGCTTCTGCTTCAGCTTCAGAATCTTGGAATGAACAAAACAACAGACGATATTTAAGATGGAAGTATGGAGTTCAACCAACATATCAATGTTTCATCCAAGACATTCACGATCGGGGGCTTGGCGCCATACCTCTTCCCGTTGTTTCTCACAGATGACCGCATACTGGCCGACGTGGCTGTTCAGGCTGACAACGTTACTGTTCAGCTGCACGGGACACAAGGACAGTGAAGCGTCAATCACCATGGGTTAAAGCCAAGCGACGTTACACTTTAGGTGACGGGGACCCCAAAAACAAACTAGAAAAGCACTCGGAGAGGGCAGACCTCCGCCGAGGCAGAAAGTGAGTGTTGTAACCAGCGATAGTGTGTACGGATCGTCCCATTGCGGACATTTCCTGAAAATGTCATCCAAATCCGTCCAAATCTTTTCGAGTTATGTTGCTGACAGACAGACAGACAAACAAACTCCGGCGAAAACATTACCTCCTTGGCGGAGGTAAAAAGAGAAGAGGACTGACCGAAGACTTGATCTGCTTGGCTCTGTCGGCGTACTTTAGCGTGTTGTGGGTGTCGTCGTACATCTTGGACGAAGGGCTAACATTGGCAATCATGACCGTCCTGCAGTTACCGCCCAACGAGTCTTTCAGTAACCGTGTGAGCTTGCTGTCCCTGTATGGGATGTGACCTTTTTTACTCTGAAACAAAAATTAAATATTACATTAAACAAGCGGCTTAAGTTAAATGCAAATGTAGAGAGTCTTTGGCATCACGCTCAAGGATTTCTATTGTTAGATTTTGTGGATTTGAACAAGTACCATTTGGGCACCATTTAGGGCGATTCATATTTTGCATTCCAGACATGCATTTAGAGCAGAAATTAGCCTCTAAAAATGTCAAATGTAAGAATGTCGGGTAAAAGTCAATCAATATAATATTGATAATATTTCCTGTTCTAAAGCTTAATGAGGTGGGAATGTGAGGACCCGTGGATCTACGTGAAGATCATAAGCCCCAAGTAACGCATATAATATGGCAGGGGTAACACTCCAGAGCGGTGACTAAAACAGACTCGGATCACACGGCCCAGGCAAGGACACTGAGATATCATTGCCCAAGAAGGAAGCAACCTGGCCAGGACAGATCAAGTTTCCAAATGGCTGTGGCACATGTGTGCAGCATTTCCTGAATGCATGTGGCCTGCTTGTACCTGGTCCCCTTGGGACCGGCACGTAAACCGAGAAGACTGGTTGACAGGTTAATGTATGCAACTGGAATGTAACAATACCCAAAACTCTGTTGACTCAACTTCCCCCCATTGAATCATCGAAAGGCTAGTGGCTTGTCGTTATTCAACAGACATTCACACGAATAAATCAACTGCAACAAACTAACTATGGTTAATGTGAAACAACTTTTAGAAAAAGATTGTTTTCTTTTTGCTATCCCAACTGAACTTGAAGATTTGGTGATACAGTAGAATAAAATGTATGAAATTCTATAAATAAAAATATTCTAATGGGATGACCTTAATTTAAACTTTAGGAAAGAATCTAGGTGATTAAGGTTTTTGTTTATAAACATTCAACGAATTCTCCATGGTAATATATTTTGTGTTTCTCAAGGAAATGAGACACACGCAAACACAGGAATGCATAGGATAGTCACAATGTTTGCTGGAATAGACTCAAGCCCTAACAACAGACCTTGGGGTGAAAGCATAAATTATATATAATCCCTTGTAAAAAAAAAAAGAAAAAAAAAAGAGTAAAATATACACATGCCTTCGTTGAGCCTCTCTAGCAAAGGCCTGTTGTTTTGCATAGACATTCACACACATTGAAAAATACATACAAATAACCTGAATACAACAAAAAAAAAACTGATTAGACTGAATTGTTAAAAAAATATAACAACCAGAAAAAGACAGCTATATTACCCACTGGAGGAATAACATTTCAAAAGACTATTTAAACAAATTGGTAGGTGTGATTTCAATGTGCACTTACCTTTGGGTCAGCAAGAACATTAATAACATTCCCAAGGGCGAGCAGGGAGCGGTTGATGTTTGAACCCTCTCGCAGACGTGCCCCTCGGACATTGGTTGCACTGGCTCTCTCTGATCCTGCCAGGTCAATCAGGCTCATTTTGGCAACACAGACGTTAGGATTGAGGCCAGCATTCTTGTCCTGCTGCTTTAAGTATATCTGGAGACGCAGACAAAACGGTCAATGGCCACAAATCATTTTCCCTGTTTATATTTGGTATAATTATAATGTGATAATTTGTTGGTAGTTTACCGATGGGAATTGCATAACATTCCATCTAGTCATAAAGTTTAAATACCTGGAAAACAGCATGGGAGCGCGATGAAGTGGCATTCATATCAGTGGGATGCTGTACCCTGTTTCGGTTGCCATGATCCAAAGCTCTAAGAATGTCATCTGCAGATTTGGGCTTTAGAAAAGGGTGGGCAAGTTACCATTTATTCCCTTGTCAACCCTAAACATATATATTTTTTGTTAGTTTGATTGTTGCAATAAAAAGCAACATTATTGGGCCAATGAAAATAAATTACTGCAAGGCATCCAAGCAATCTAGTACATGCAATTGCTGCCCACAAAAGGCTTCATTGATAATTAATATTTGCAGAATGATTTTGCAGACACAGAATGGAATGACATACGTGTGCAGATTGAGGGTTGATGGAATATGACAAAGAACATGTTGATGCCAATAATGGCATACTGAAAGTACAACCAGCTTCTATAGAACAATGGTGCGACACAGGACACCTATGCTGTATTCAGAGTGCATACTACTAGTGACATCAGAGTGATGCTAATTAACATGAATGAGCCAAGTACAAACTAGACACTAAGAAGCCGTCATTTGACAGATAACAGCAGAAGATAATGCAGCCCTGCTTACTATTCTAAAAAGGGGACAGTTCATGATTCAGAGATTGCCCGTCATTCCTTCTGATGTTAAAGGTGTTGCCCATGTTAGCTAAACTAATGTACATGTGTTACATCTGTAATACAAACATTCAACTATTTTTGAAATATTTAAATTCACAATTTGGCTTTTGGCTAAAGCAAAGGCATCTTGACAAGCTCAAATACAGCTCCACATTTACCATAACGCATCTTGCTGTGTTGCCTCTGTATCCCATTGACGTCAGAGCATTGACGTACAGATACAAGCGATGCATAGATACAAGAAGGCTAAGACGAGCAACACTGCTCTCCTTGGAAACTAGACTACATACCAACACCAAATGCTAGCTACTGTGCTCAACTAGATTATGTAATGGTTAAGCATTGCTAATACAATAGCATGTCCATAACTAAGGCCCTGCGGACTGTTAAACGAAGGCTCACAGAAATGAAAGCCAGACTACTGGTTGCTTTACTTAACAGCCATTAAAACTTCAACTTGCAGAAACATACCAACAGCAGTTCCACCAAAAAATCTAAATCTATTGAGAATCACACTATTACTGCAATGAGGAATCACTGCTTTGATCAAGACAATAGGACAACCCAACCCACCTACAAATAAGCTTGATATGCAAGCGGTTAGCTTGCATATCAAATATACAACAGATCTTCTACAACAGATCTTCTTAGAGCTGCTGGCATTTATACTGTCATGTCGTATACACAATTTATTTGAGCAATTGGGTTGTATTTGTTCAGAAACTTCCACAAGGCTAAGCAGACCCATTTGCTAAAGCTAGCGGGCTAGTCATGTGCTTTGGGAGTGGCTTTGTTGGGAGGCCTGAAGGGATGGATGGGAACTCTTCAGTTCCCATCCTGCTGCTTTACAAAAACTAGCTTACTCTGGCTAGTTTCTCCCAATCGCCTACCCTAGCTTTAATGTTTTCCCATTTTCAACACTGTTGAATTTCCAAACATTTGCTTTGGGTGACTTAAAAATAGCTACCCCAACACCATATTTTTTCATTTTACTACCCATCTGGAGCCCTGCATGAAGTTCAATGTGTCACCTTTTTAAATTATACATTATTCATACACTAGGTCATGCCCTTCTTCATAGCAGGAGATTGGAACAAAATACTACAAGTCAAAAATGCGTCAAAAACAAAATCAGTCGCAAGCTAACATTAAGGCTTACACATATTTGTTATGTTTGTTTTAATTATGCATTGCGGGGATGCAGGATGCATACATCAATAGACGGAGCTGGTGGGTCTTGATCATGATCAAGATCATGTCCAGGCAACACTAGCCTTGTGAGATCATCTTGATCTTGGAAGTTCCCATTCAGTTTCTAATTGCAGATCAGTCTCGCCTCAAGTCTGATTTAAGTGTGTCTTACAAAAATATTTAAAAGATAGGATCGATCAGCGCTAGGGGGAGGGGTTTATGTGTATGGTGTCACAGGGTACGATACGATACGATACATGGCCGATGATACCGATAATATTGCGATACAGCGATAATCAATATATTGTTAGCCAATCATATAACAATGAATACAAAAAGAAAAAAAAGTAAAGGATTTCTGTGTATATTCATGGTCCAAACTGAGTTTTTACTGTTTCTCGTCGTCGGCTAGTTAAATTTCCGTTCAATTTTCCTTCATTCGCGTGTTCAGTTCTACCTCGAGGAGCAATGAAGCAGCAACACTCCGAGCAGGGAAATGTGTTTAGAGCGCCTATATTAATTAAAATATCGATATTTCCTGTCTAACTCTTCATGAATAAAGCCTTCCACACAAGCACACACTTGCACAGAGACACACAAACCTCACACACACTCTTGCATTCATTCAGACAGTGTTT
>JAOPUD010000035.1:11131353-11147340 GCA_027122715.1 Trisopterus minutus
ACACACACACACACACACACACACACACACACACACACACACACACACACACACACACACACACACACACACATAATAAAGAGTGTGTTAAGACTAAAACATAAATATATTGCAATTCCAAAAATATACTAAGTAAATAATAACATAACACAAATAAGATCAAAGTTAAACACAAGAAAAAAAAAATATATAAAAAGACTTATCACGGGAAATTACCTGTGCAGTTGAAACCAATCATGAAGCCATCCAGTACACCTTTTGTTGTGTTCTCAAAAATTTCTTCTTGCGTAGAGTCTTCTCCAAAAACGTTGTCAAACACAAATTTGAGGTCTTTGTTAACCCCCCTGACTTTTCTTTTTTGTGCTTTGGGTATTCCAAAAGATGACATCTGATTGTCCTTGGGGTCAAATATTAACATGCGGTTATCCACAACATGGACAACATTCCTCAAGTCGTCACCCTTTTCTTTGCTGTTGACTGGCCTGACTCGCACAACCACCTTGACATGGTTGCAGACATCAGTTGCCATTATGAATCTTCTTCTGAAACTCTGAAGAAAAAACAAAACAATGGAAATAATAGTGAGGGCACTTTTTTGGAATGAATATGTTTAAATAAGCATTAAACTCAAATATTAGTCAACTGCAGTTAGCAAGACATTTTTTATTCTTACTATGTAGACCGTATTGAAGCATTGGGATGAAGAGTTTCTGCACTGAAAATAACCCCACTAAATGTCTTGTTTACCATTTCTATGACAACAAGCCATCTCCTACCTCAACATATAGCAATAACTTTTATATATAACAGTTATACAGCCATAAGTGATAAACAGTGTATGAGGACACATGCATTCCAGTTTCTGTTTCTGAAAGCATCTGAACCTATTTTGCGTAATTAAACATTTGTCTGACAGTTGACAAAACCTATGATTGGGAAGCAAGAGTGACGACGGCAGCACTATTCTGAATAGTTATATAGGTTTGGCTGGGTCTGAGCATTGTGGTTCTCATGCTAGACCTGGTCTCATGTGCACTCATGTGCAAACCAATTTAACCTTGTTTTCATCAATATAAAATAGGTCTCCCAAATCGGAAACATGTTTATCAACAGTCTGTTGGGTCTACATGACAATCCAGGCCAGGTTTGGTGGGTCTATGTATTGTGGCTTTCAATGTAGACCTGCTCTTATGTTGACTAGAAAAGGTGGACAAGTCTAAAATACAATGAATCTTTGTTTTCACAAACAACAGGCAGCACAAATCTGAAACATGTCTATAACAATTCTTTTTTTTTAAGATATCCCATTCCTGGTTTGGGGACTCGTTTGAAGTAATTTCGTTTTCATTCTATACCCAGTCTCACATGGACTATAGAATAGAAAAAAAAATGTCCTGACAAAATCACAAATAATAACATTCAGGTATTGATAATCAGTCGTTGTCCTCACTCTCATCTTCGAACCGCTTATCAGTCGTTGAAGGTAAATTGCAATTTGATTAACGAAAGCGAATATGAAACACGAAACCATCTTATCCAAGACCCACCCGACAGACACCAACACCACAACAGTAGTATACACATTTCCCAAAATTGCAATTCAAACCCGTTGATACTTTTATACCGATTTTATTTCCTACTTTGTACTTTTGCTGTTGTTAATCTGTCAGCAACTACCAAATTAAATAAAACAATCAAGACAACACAACCAAATAGATAGGCTAATTTAAAATGCTAATAGAAGAACCGTTAGCATGAATGCGTTAGCTTAAGTAGCTAAACCAATTGTGTTTATTTTTAAAGAAGTACGTATTGGATCTTACCTTGAATCAATATAAGGCGATTTTCATTTGTGCATCAGATACAGTTATGATACATAAAGTAAATCTAGATTACAATATGCCAGTTGAAGGATCACTGAGCAACAGCCAAGCGCCAATAATTTGAAAAAGCCTCTTCCCCCGGAAGCGCAAAGACATCCGTAAACCGCGTCTGATTGGACAGACAGATGTGACGTCCGTACATGCTGCCAGTGTAGGAGGAGTTAAGCTCGCCAACCAAGGTAAGCTAACCAAACCAAGTTCCAAGCTTGAATACGTACGATATCACTTTGTGTCGATATTTCCTGCAGCAATACCCATGAGCTATTTAGCTACACAACAGTTTGTTGTTGCTGACTGTGTAATAACTCCCAACATTTACGGATCTATGCCAATGTCTCTATTTGTTGCTTTCTTGGTGTGATATAACAGCCAAGGTTGTGACAGCTAAAGCCCAACCATCTCCCCACCGTCCCTCAGTGGACTACACACGTTTTTAAAAAGGAACACCTGAATGCATTAGCTATATTATCGATAACTGCGCAGAACTCCTAATAGTTAATGATCTAAGAGCATTGTTAAACACGAGAGCAGCTAACCACCAGTCTATTTGCAAGGTTACTGATTTTTCAGTGTTGATGTATCATCAACACTGTAAACATGTCCTTGGTGGAGTCGTTTCACTCCTCGTTTCCATTGGAAATAATTACGCGTGTTCAAGTTGGCTGCACACACCACTTGAAATTGTCAATTTGATGTACTAAGTAAGCGATATGTATGTCGATAGAAGTTAATTTAGTGCTGATTTAGTGCCAGCATGGATCCAGCGGATGCGACATGCAATGAGTCCATCCCCCACCAGCTGTGGTGGGAAAAATGTGATGCTGTTGTCTGTTTGTAAGTTTTAATAAAGGGAAGCCTTTGCTTCGAACTACAAAACAGGATTTAATCTCACTACCTCATTAGTATAGTTCACAATATGTTGCAATACTATGGAAAGATGTCAAGTTCTTGTTTTCGAATCAAACCTAATAAATATTGGGTTATGAGTGCTGCAGGTAACATTAATAGGGTTCAAGTGTCTACAGGTAAATGCTTTGCATTGCTATTGTTGGGGATTGTCTTGTATTTTAAAGGTAACATAAAACGTTATTCAGAGCAAGTTTGGCCAACCTTATGTCATATTCTAACTGGACACGAGTCTCGACAATATGCACAATCGATTTGAAGGGCAATAGTGGAATTTCCAGATACTTTCTACTTACTTGTCTTTGACAGACAATCAAGAAATTTAGCATTTTGTCCATTTCAATTGACTTTTGTGTAATATACAATCAGTCAAAAAGTTTTGGACCAATGGATATATATATGAACATGGAGAGGAGTGGAGGGAAATCCCCCTTTGTGCTGAGAATTTCTGAGGCTAGACTATTTCACAATATAATTATAATTGGTTAGAATAAGTTTAATCAATTTAAGATGCATACACTAAAGGGTTTATAGTGTATATTTCCTCTTTATGGTGATCTCTTAAACTCACATGGACATTAATTAACATCAATATGCAATCATGTTGGATTGCTTTTGAATTTCAAGGTTTTCTGTTTTTTTTTAAGTATTTCAGGTTTAGTGTTCAAATTATATTTTATTTTACCAATCATACTTGTTTAATACATTTTTAGGTCTTGGGTATAGACACAGACTCGATACTTCACACTATTTTTGTTTACTCTTTCTTATCATGTCATGCTTTTTTAATAACATTTTTCCTTCCCTATTCAAAGAAATGTATTTACCTAATTTATTTTCTCTTCTTTTTCTAAAATGCTTTTATCAGGACCATGAAGAACCTCATTTTCAGACTCGTGAGCTTGAGTTCAAGGAGTGACATTTCTACAGCATGTAGGATGAAACTCTATGGGAGATTCTATCTGCACGTTTGGGCACCTGGTTTGTGCTACAGACATTGCCACCAGAGTACATCAGAACTTCCTCCTCTGATTGCTGGACAGCCACTTCACAGGCCTGTGATGTTAAATGAGGTGCTTCATTGCTTAGACATCCAACCAGGACAGGTAAAGTCCCTTTATCTTAATATTTCAATGTGGCTTCGGGAGTTTCCCGTTTTGGGTGTTTTTCACTCACATACTGTATGTAAAACCACATTCCATAGCCTTATCTTTGTTTTTTCTTTTAATACCTGTTGCATGTGTTTTATTGTCTCAAATTATGTCCTTTTAGTTCGGGTGGTTTTGTTGTAGACAGAAGGACACAACAGAATGATTTAAACTGTAGGCTAATACAAATGTGTGCTGATCAATATGGAAGCTGGTCATTCACCTGACCTCTGCAATACAGTAGTTTGATGGCGAATAAAGTATAACCTAAATAAGAGCCATGCGGTACACCAAATTCTAACCTTCATTATAGGGACCAAAAAAATTGCACCATTGCCATATTCTTGAGGAGTGCAGTCTCTGGATTGTGCATCATTCACTTTTTCGCTCAAAGATGACTCAACAAAAGGCTAAGTCATCCCTGGGATGTGGATGATTTCAGTATGACAGTTTCACAACTACATACAGAGTTCCTTTTGATAGAAATGGTAACTCCTACTCACACTTAACAAATGATATGTTCTATCTCGGATAGTGGTATTTCTCCGGAGGGAAAGAATTATTCCCTTGTTACTATTTTGTAGATTGTATTTCTCAATATTTTATTGAGATTCAGCCTTTGTTGTCAGAATAATTACTCTATTTATATTTGTAGTGGTTTTCCTGCTTATTACTATTAATACACCTGCTCTGTTTCATATCTATCCACTCCACCACTTTCAAAGTTTAGAAAAAATATATACATAAAAATATATTAATATGCACTCACTTGCAATGGCTGTCACATTATTGTCGCAGTAACAATAGAATATCGAGCAATTGTTTACCATGATTGTCTCACATGATGGTCGTGGTCAATTTCCAATTTGTGGTTGTGTTAAAAGTTATTATTATACCTCATTTACTTGCACTTACTTTGACCGTGCAGTTTGAAGTGCGGTAGTTTATTATTTATTATATTTATTGATACAAATGTATGATAAATAATACATTTTATACACACCATAATGTTATATTTGTTAAAAATATTAAAGAAAGACATTTTTACCCACAATCTGCTTATTGGCACAAATTAAATATAATGGGTGCTATGCTCATAATATCTGTTTGGCCTGTAATCCATGAAAGAATACAAACATACATACATACATACATAATTCTCTTAATCTGAGAGAAAAGCAGTTCAATAAAGGGGAAGAGATTTTGAAACATCCCAAATGATGTCTTCTCCCTATCAACATATCAAAAATAGGTACATCTATTTTTAAGTAGAATAATTTGGTTGATCCTAAATATACTAACCCTTGTTTGATGGAATCTTAGAAAAATATTTCACAAGATCATAGAACAAATTCATATTTTATGTTTTTTCTTTAAGCAGGTGCAACATTCTGTTTAGACACTTTAGGTGGCTGGGGTGTTAGTTGTCTGGCTTTCACTCAATGTATGTACTCTCAGGACAGATGGGCATGAGTCAAAAGCCTTCTGGTACTGTGGACAACTCGGGAACTGAAGCCTTCCCTTCTTATTACACGGCCCAGGCAAGGGGGGCCATGGGTCAACAAGTTAGTCAGGAATTTGTGGCACTGTAGTTGGCAGGACACAGGGTGCTGCATCGCTCCTGTTTGAACTTTAACACCTCAGACCTCCTCTGCAAGCCGCCCATTTGCCAACTGTCCGAAGCCGGCTTACCATTCATTCAGCACATACAAGACTTCCCCTTGATATAATGCATGATATATATATATAGTGGTATATTGTGAAATGGTATTTTATAAAGGCACATTATCGGCTTTTAGCTTTTCATACATAATATTTGGATTGAACTGGTAGTGAGTGATCATCCTGCACCCCACTTCATACAATCTTCAGCCAATCATGGGTCAGTAGTAGGCAATTCATAAATGACTGCCAAATGGGGAAAAAATTAACCCTCAGTCAGGTCATTCATTAACCACTTAAATCACAGAAATACTACGATTATTTTCTTGAAAGGCTATTGTAAAGCAATCATCCATGTGTTTCTCTTGTCGGTCTAGCCAGAGTGCCTAATGGAGTGCTTAAATAATGATGGGTATCTGAGAGCAAATACTGCAATTGCACCTAAGTGGCTAAGTGGGGCCTTTCAACGCTCTGCTGCCTCCCTTGCATGATCAAACCTTTCCATTGATATATATTTGCAGGTAGAAAACTTGTCTTTTTTTGTTGGTCATTTTGAGAGTCTTATGGATGCTTTGCACCACTCCATTTTTGTCACATTGTCAATGTTCGAATGTTATATTCCTGCATATTCTATATTTCGTGTGGACGCATAGGGACCATCAGTAATAACCCCCAGTTTTTCAATTGATCACTATAGTTTTTTAACAATGAATAGGTTATTTGGTTTGGAATGCCCTTCAATTAAATATAAAATAAATACATTCATGAGATAATATGTTCATGAAATAAAAATGGCTATATAGGCAATACATATAAATATAAAAATATAAACATGTAAAGAGATCAATAAATAATTTTTTTTAAATTAAATAATTCATGTGTTACAAAGGACACTTTTATTTCCCAGCTGTTTTTATTTCCATCTGTTATTTTCAAATGAGTGGGGTGGGGGTGGGGGCTTGGTTATTTCATAGATTCAGACCAAAGCAACAGCACCAGAACAGCATCGAATCATTGAATATACAGCGGCACTGAATATAAGAGAGGCCGCAAACATTCTCGGGGACAGAAGCACTGTAGGCTACATGGTGCGTTCTACTCATGGATTTTCATAAGACATTATAATAGATCCACATCCAGGGCCATCCCAAGCCTTTTTGGTGCTCTAGGCAAAATCATTGTAAGGTGCCCCTCTATAGTCCAACATGCCCCACCCTTACATCGCAAACTTGACCACTGTCAAAAAAGTATTATTAGATTTTTCTTATGCTTGGCTGCCATTTTTGGCGTCAAAAACGGTTGACGCCCTGTCCTGTCCTGTCTATGGGTACAACTAGCGCGGCAACAGGTTTGAACCAGAAACACAAATTACCGCTTTGGCGAAACCTGGAGTCAGCGGACTACAATTATGGACTCTTCTTTAACATGGATAATGATGAATTCTAATTAACACTCACGTCGATGGGAATGAGCTCCACAAGGTAAATTTTAATAATAGCTTCATGATTTATCAGCACCTTTCTAATAAGTGGCACAGTAATTTCTACAGAAACAAATGTTTAGTTCTGGCCTGATAATATCAAACCACTTTTAAAGATCTTTGACCTTGAATCTCTAAGGGGGCAAAATCGTCTATCTCGAGACCCCCCACAATACACGACAATCAGTGTCAACTTCAGCCCTGATTTAAAAAATATAAACCTATTACTTTATTAAACTATATTGAATTAGTTTTATAATTATATATATTTTTTTCAGTATTTATTTCATAGTATTTATGCCATACTTATTTATTTCATAGCAATATTTATGGCATTCCATCATTTTGTACTTGTGAGGCTGATTATAGTCCATTTACTAGATAAAGATGGAGTTGTTTTCAAGAGTTAGTGTCAACACAAGACATTTGCACTCCGTAATTACCACAACCAGTTATTAACACACTATCGATGGTGCTGAAGTATGTACATACACATGCACACACACCATGCTCACAATTATTTTTTTGGAAGTCTAAGTCAAGTTTTGGTTACGGTTAAGGTACTATATCTCAAGTCTTTGGTCACAAATCAAAGTCAAGTCTCCCGTCTCTTATGGTTGTAATAGAGTTGCAACAATCCCACTTTTTTATAACCGATTCCGAGCAACACATCTTTGAATAGGCCGATAACAAGTACCTTTCCGATGCATTTCATTTTTTTCTTCATTTTTTTACAGGCTACACAGTAGCATCTACAGTACGTTCTGCGCATCGGGGTGGTGCTAGTCTGGTGCCAGTAATCCAAAACATAAAAAGTGATGGAACGGAGTGCAGACCATAAATGATCAAATTAGAAAAAACATTTCAACATTTCAACTCCATTTCTTCGGTACATGCAGCCATGGCTTCCAGAACTATGTAGAAATATCCCAAAAATGAGTTTGTAACTCTGCCCCATCTCTGTTTAAGTGGTTTGTTTACCCTCATCACTTCCGCCCCTCCCACGCACCGCAGAGATTCACTAGCACACAACCAATTAGGGTATCCAATAGCTCCGACCCTGTGTTCCACGCTTAAGGTTAATGCACCCGAAATTCAATAAAGATTGTTCACAAATCTCGAGCCAGAGTTGAGTCTCCTTCAGTATCATTTAAATATAAAACACTTTATATATAACATTTCTGTATTATATATATATATAATAACACATTGCTATCATTGAAGTTTATTTATAAGACTTTATTACCTTATATTCACTAACATTCATCCACTTCTTCTTATGCCTTGACACCCCTTGGGGGGTATAGGCCGTCGACAAAGGATCTCCAGAGAACTCGGTCGATGGCTTTCTTTTCTTTCTGTGACCAGGTGCAACCCATCTTTTTGATGTCTGTCTGGAACTCCCTCTGCCAGGTGTTTCTAGGCCGACCTCTATTTCTCTTTTTTTGGTGGTTCCACGTAAGAACCTGTCTGGGGGTATTCAACATTGGTTTACGAAGGGTATGCCCAATACATCTCCATCTTCTTTGTCTGATTTTGTCTCTAGCTGGTGTTTGCTTTGTGATCTTGATCTTGTCTGGCCAACGGATTTTCAGAATTCTTCTCATGCATCCGTTTATGAAGGGTTGTACTTTGCTGGTTGTCGAATTTGTTGATATCCGGGTCTAGGCTCCATAGAACAGGACTGATTTCCCATTTTTATTTTTTTTGTTGTTGTTGTACCTCCTTTGAGCGCCATATATTCTTCAGTTGTACAAAGGCTGCCCTTGCCTTTCCTATTCTGGCTCTGATGTCTGCATCTGTCCCTCCCTCTTTGTTGATGATGCTGCTCAAGTAGGAAGAAGACTCCACTTCTTCCAGTTGTGTTTCTTCGAGTGTTATTGACTCCCCTCTATTTGTGTTCATCCTCCGATTTTTGTCTTTGCATTATGTATGTTAAGGCCCACTTTGGCTGATGTTTCTATGAGTAGAGTCGTCTTCTCTTGTATCTGATGGTGATTGTGTGAAAGTAGTACCAAGTCATCTACGAAATCCAGGTCTTCTAGTTATGTCCATAACGTCCACCGGATTCCATTTCTCCTTCCTTCAGTTTCAGTTTTCATTACCCAGTCGATGACTAGGAGAAACAGGAATGGGGACAACAGGTAACCCTGTCTAATCCCTGTCTTAATTGCAAACTGGTAAGTGAGCTGTCCCTCATGTACAACTCTACAAGTCATTCCCTCATAGCTGCTTTTAATCATGTCACTAGTTTAGTGGGCACTCCATGATTTCCACTAACCCTCAATAGTTTCCAGACAGTCTCTCTGTGCACGCTATCTAAAGCTTTTTCGTAGTCAACAAAGTTGATATACAACGGGGAGTTCCACTCTAAGGTTTGGTCAT
The DNA here is from genome assembly GCA_027122715.1 of Trisopterus minutus. Taxonomy (NCBI): domain Eukaryota; kingdom Metazoa; phylum Chordata; class Actinopteri; order Gadiformes; family Gadidae; genus Trisopterus; species Trisopterus minutus. The sequence goes on from JAOPUD010000035.1 coordinate 11,140,818, forward strand.
GATTATACAAAAAGTGGCAATCTGGCCGACGCATGACCGTTTTTTCCTAAATCCTGCTTGTTGGTCTCTTATGTCTACGTCTTTCATTATATCGAGTATAATTCCATTTAACACCTTCCCTGGTACAGAGAGTAGTGTGATCCCTCTATAGTTGGAACAATTTCCAAGGTCACCTTTCTTGGGGGATCTTGTTAACAAAGCCCTCTTTCCAGTCTGGTGGCAGTTTTTCTTCATCCCATCCCTTTCTGAAGAGTGGATATAGAATTTATATGGTAGTGATAAAAATGTATAATCACAAGATCTCTGCACAATGAAAAAGTATGGAAAATCCTCCTGTGGTTGCAGGATGCTTAGTTTGGGGACCTCCACCAGAATAGATTAATGAGCCTTCAGCTGTGAGACCTGGGGAAGAACTTAACATTTTAGTTGCAAGGGATAGAAGCTCTTCCCATGCAGTCTCACCACACTCCCCCTTGTGGAATTAACAAGGGCATAAGTATACTAACTGACGCTTTGGGTTGAATAAAAACTATCCAAACAAATTCCATTTTTGGAGAGGTATTTATTTATTATTGGTAGTTAAACAACTTTCACACATTTTTGTGTCTAAATGTTGCTGCCCTACATCTTATTATCTGTTCAAACAGCTAAGTGAATGTAGACAAACAGCTCAAAGATGTTCTTTCCCATCTGTTTAGAAGTCAAGGTAGTGTAAAACTATAAATCATTAATATCCTGGTTTCTTTGTGCACTGTAAATTTCTTTAAGACTGTCTTTCATATAACTAATTTCACTATTATATCAGGACTCTCTTTACTTTTTTAGTTGGACTTTCTTTAATTGAATCAATATTTCACAAATTGTGAATGTTTGGCTTAAACCACTATGTAAGAAATTCCATTAGCAACCATAGGGGCTTGAATTGTAGACAACGTCCAGCACATTTACGGACTTGGCTGAAAACAATTACACGTTAAAGATTAATTTTAATTGCCTGAAAACAAAAGTTGCTCCTTAATGTTACGTGATTTTTTTGTGTATTGTCATGTGTCAGAAAAAGCAGAAAACACTGTGAGCTAACGTCGTGCGTAGATGTTCTTACAAAACTCTAGCAAACTTGGTGGTAAACTATTCCAGTCAAACTAATTTCAAAATTGCAATCAGTAGTAATCATCAGTAAAGGTTTTGTGTGATCCCTTTGGACATCCAAATAACATACATTCTTGACTTTGAGTGGATCAGGGATGGAATTTCAGGACCTTCGTGTCACAGTGTCACATAAGTGAGTGACACTGAGTGCAAATTTATTTTATTTCTTTCAGATCCGATCAACGTCATACAAATGTGGATATGAATTTCCATTAGTGATATCTTTCTTCCGTTAATCCAAGATACACATCAGCACACAGCTTGAAACCTTAAATATGACCAAGCTTGAAACATGCCTTCTGTGTAGTGCTATGTAGTGCTACGTGCAACCAAAACCTGTACACTATGGACATTATTAGGGGCAATTGAGTCCTTGACAAGGGCATTTGCAGCACTTAGTGCTCCAACAAGGATTGAGGAACAGCGTCCTGGTCGGAATGGAAGGCTTAAGGCATGAGTCTTGGATCCTCCAGCCCCATTTCTCCAGTGGTAGCATATCTTCTCTCCATTCCTGAAACTGTTTGTACACTCTGAATCTGTGAAACATGGCAAACAAAAATGTTGGTGGCCAGTTTGAGGGTGGATAGCTGTTTTACAGTCACCATAGAAACTTTTTAGCTTTATCATTGAGAGAGTCCTTTTTCTCCACCTTTGCAGATTAACATACTTTGCCTTTCCCATGCTGCAGCCATTAAATCCTTGGAAGCAGATACTTTTTGAAAGATACTGGCCTGTTCTATGTATGATTCACTTTCTCTAACCAGACCAAAAGATACCCCATCCCAACTCCAAACACTCTGGATGTTGTATCACAGGCAAGCATGGCGAAAAAGATGCTGCTTACATCCTCATTCAACAAATCTCATATCATTTGCATGCCTAATGTTCAAAAACCTGCAACTTGATGAAGATGACTGCTTAGGCTGGGACATAAAGTACAGCTTTCTTGCAGATAGAGGTATAACTGAAGAATGAGGAGGTTGTTGTCATCTCCTAGAAAGAGATTTATTTGCCTCAATGCTGCTGCCACTGCTGTTTGAACTATCATTGACCTGATTCTCGTCTGACAGAAATTCACAGTTTACCTTGACTCAGCTTAGCCTCCCCCTTAGCCCCCACCGCCCCTTGTCCTCCCATACACTCCTAAAAAAAAAGAGTACAGCCCTATAACTGCACTTATTGTATGTACAGTATGTTCTACGTCCTGGCAATTAAAAATATTACTTACCATTGTGTAGCATCTCATCCTAGCTATCTTTGTTGTATACAGGGAATGGGTTAACCTATCAATTGTTAGTGCTTGGCACTTGTTTCTATGAACACCCTCCTTACTAATGGTGCGTTTTATTATCCATCCGTCTCGGAGGTCCGAGGACGTTGCCTAGCGACACGCACGAACACGCCCCTTTTACTCGGACGGCGAACTTGCCATCTCGGTTGAACTCAGTGGAGATGGAGCAAGGATTCCGAGACAGAATTCAAGATGGCTGCGCCCAGTGTGACTTATAAGTGAACTGTTTTCATTGTGTTTGGACCGCTTTGGTGGTTTAAATGGCAAATACAATCACTCATATTACTGTAATAACTTACTGCGTCCGTATCTCTGCCTATGGGTATGGGAGTCGGTGTTGTGTTGAGGCCAATATTGTACAAAGACTTGTTTCAAACGTGTGTTTGCTAAACGTCTCTAGTGTTGCTAACAGAAGATAAATTAAAACATGAAATGATGTGAAAATTGTAGAAGTTCAAATGGCTGCGTTTTCATTAGGTGAGGTAATAGTCATAATCATAATAAAAAAATCAATGCTACCGCGACACAGCTTTCCGGGTGGCGTCCATGTTTTTCTCAGACGACCGATGCGTGAAACATAATAAAAAGTGTGGGCGTGGCGTCACATCCGAGGTCCGAGTCGGTTCACAGAGAATACTAAAACGCACCGTTAGCCCTTTGAGATCTTCGGATGAAAAGGGCACTATAAATAAAGTGTATTGTTATTATTATTATTATTATTTATTATTACTGTATCGACAGCGATATATTGTTTTCGGAAATTTTGAAAACCAACCATTACAGTGTATTTACATTATTTCTTGGTCCTGTGAGAGTTTTTCCAAAGATATTGACGTTCCTGGACCAATCAGCGCGCAAGTGCTTTCAGTTCATGACGAACAAGGAGCATCGCAGTCTGCCGAATAGGAGCCAATAATAAATTATACATATATATTATATATTTGGAAGTAAAATGCTGTCTTGCCATTGCTAGAATGATATTCACTGCAAAACGCAAAATGAATATCAGGATGGTATCACAAGGCTATGAGTGGGTGGAATATTGCGTGTAATTTGTTAGGCATAACCATCAGTCACCCATTGGTGAGTGAGATGTGCTCTGAGAATATCCATTTGGAAATGGCTGCACCTGTCTCTGTATGAACCTTATTCAATTTTAGACTGCTTCTAGGTCAGTTCTGACAAATCAGTAGCCTGGAAATCCAGAATCTAGAAGCTTGTAGGTAATGAAAATGGCCCAACTCGAGGGGTGGCACCAAGCATGCGTTTGAAAATATCACTGCACGCATTTGGATAACTCTACGACCTATCAGAAGAGTACAAGGGGTGACGTATCCAGACCAGCAGAGCTAACCAATAGTTAAGACTCTTGCTGTATCCGGTCGGTTAAACAGCAACGCTTTTGGCCCGCCTATATCAGATACACCGATGTGATTGGTTAATGTTCGGATCCATGGGAATCAGGGAGTATATTGCTCGTTCCAGAATAACTCGCTGAGCAAATTCAAATTGTGCTATCGGGAGAACTCTGGATTTCCAGGGTAACAAATCAGGGCATCCCCTACCGGATTGGTTTTGAGGAATTTATCTTGCCTGTCAATTACAGGTGCGTGAAATGCAACACTTCTCAATGGTGGAGGGAGGGAGCAGAGAGGGAGGGGACTTTCTTTTGGTTATTTAGTTGTTTAGTCTACCTTTTTCTTTTTCTGTTTCGCTCTTTACAACTCCCAAATCGTACCTTTTTAGGTAGCACTCTTTAAATCATCTTTTGATCTTAATAGTCCAGTAGAGAATAGCCATCATGTAAATTGTTAAACTATAAAGGTACTGTTTCTCAAGATGAAACTATAGTCATTGGTCCTACATTTGAGAAGTTCAACTTCAGCCGAGGTTGACTTGCGCTCATAGAAAGTTTACAATATTGTATGTAGAGCATAATGCACAATGCAACCCTATTCATCTGGCACTTTAAGATATGGTTGGGCAGAGACACTCAACATACCCCAGTAAACAGATATGAGGGAGGTTTTACAATGGTTGTAGACACCTGCGGCAGGTCAGTGTCTACCTGTAGGCGGATAGGTCTACCTACCTACCAAACACTAATGACAACACTTTTAAAACTTATCAGCAGGAGAAACTTTGTTGCTTTTGATTGGGGCTGTTTGCAATAGGCTAAAACAAAGGGGAAAAAAAAATAAAGAAACGGCCAGAAGTATTTAATGTGTGGACATCTCAATTTCTTTTAATTTGGGCATTGAGCAGCATTCAGAAACGTATCGTTTTTGGACATCTCAGTACATAATGTACCTGCCATTTTTTTTGCTCCCAATACTAGGTTCACATAATTTATGGGTCTGGGTCGTCCTGCACACTGGATTCTGGAACATGCTGTGGTGTATCTGTGTCGTTCATTGTTATTTGATTCCAGCTTCTAAAGTTTCAAAGAAAAATAATCCCCCTTTCATACATTTTCTGTGTAAGTAAGAGCAGAAGTTTATTTACATTTTTTTGCAGTTTAGTCTTTATCTGACTTTACTGCATTGGTGTTACCCGCATAATTAGTCCATTTCCATTATTTTGTCTACAGCGACTGGAACATGAAACAACATCCGTCATTCATTCTACCATTTGATGATTTATTTCTTATTGTTTACTATTTGAAGCCTCAAATTGTTTAAGAGAAAGTGAACATAAATTGTAAAAAGTCAATTTCCGTACATTTTTGTGTGACAGCATATCCGTTGATTCTTAACTTGCACTTTTGTTCAGCAATTCTGGCAATGTGAAGTGTCTACAAGGTCCAAAAGATCTGCAAAATCATTTCATGCAATGACTTTGCCAAACAAAGTTTAGATGAAAAGCACTGTTGTTAGTGTATATAGTAATTATAAACCTGTCTATAGTAATCACACTTTTCTCAAATGTGTGGATTTGTATGTAATATAGTTTTCAGTGCCATTTACATTTTGTCTGTTTTGTTTTTGTTTCTAAACATTTTGTTTAACTCCTCCTCTGTTTTTGGCCACACCAAGTAGTGAAAGAGGAGGTTGGTGAATAATTAATCCTTGTAATTAAACACTCCAGCTAGGGACGCTAGGGCTGATTGACGGCCAGATATTAGGCCCTTGTGTCGTAAGGTTGCAAGTTTAGTCTGAGGTTATCAGTGGCCAGAAGAGTCTTTCTCCCTCCCTGCTTCATTACTTTCACGAGTAGAGCATTTCATAGTGGAGTGATGGGGGCGTGGTGTGAAAGACAGTCTGGGACTTCATTAGCCAAATGGGCTGCCTCAGTCTATGAAGCACCAAATTGTTTGGCCCTGTTTAACAGACAACCCCCTTGTGGGTGCTTCACTACACTGTCCTGTTGCCTTTCAGCCTCAGACATCTTTATTACATACATTGTCACACTCAAACATCCTTTTCTGAAACTACAAAATGATGCGTTGTTGTTTTAGTTACGCACACATATTATATTTAAATGTCCAACGCTTAATGCTACCTTTTGTTTGTGGGAACCTTACAAATCGATTTTAAAGCTGTTGAAAGAAAGTCTTTGGGTCATCTTTCGGCTGAGTAAAAAAATGCTTTTATGCATTTTTTTAGTTTTTTAAGGCATTGGATTGCCATGCTATTGATGAGCATGATAATGATAGGCACAATAAACATGGGTCCATTAAAATGGAAAGAGCTGAATCCTCTGCAAGGTGGACCCCTGGGAATAATTTCTGAATGCAGTCTTAAATAGTATTATTATTAGTTTATTGGCATGAATGCAATATCGTTGGATGTGGGAAAAACAAACAGTTGGAAGCCCACCCAAATGCAGAATTGATGCTGTTATAGGGGTTGTATTAAAATATTTACATTTGCTTCTGGTGTGTGAGTGTGGCTATGCTAATCGGATGTATGCCCTGTGGAACTAGATGAAGATGACTCATTCTTGCAACACGTCTCTGATTAGAGTTCTCGGTGAGGCTTAGAAACTGCTTTGCTTTATTTGGATAATCTTTTACATTATTTTAAATAATATCATATTTTCAATACGCAGCAAATGTAATCATGTGCGTTTGACTCATGAAAT
>JAOPUD010000035.1:11147375-11167339 GCA_027122715.1 Trisopterus minutus
ATATATATATATATATATATATATATATATATATATGCAGACATGTATTCATTCAAATGAAATTGTCTATAAGTTCTTTAGTGTCCACTTTTTCCTTTTCACTGCACTGCATGTTCTCAGCAACAAATTAGCTTGTCTAGTGTTTGTACAAGTAAATGGAATTTAAAGTGTGAATTCATCATAATTCATGAAAGATTTTTTTCAAAATAAAAATGTTACCTGGATTTAAAATTGTTCTCTGTAAAATGGCAACTAGCTGACTGAAAATAGTAACAACACTATGATAAAATATAAAACACAATATACAATATAATACACAACACAACAACGCATTCATTTAACAAACAACATGAAATGTTTTAGGCCTTAAAACTATTTATGAGCAAAATGATTGATCTCCCATCATGCAGGAGGTGATATTGGTAGCAGGGGTCTGCCGGAGCAGGCTGTTGTTTGAAAGGAGGTTGCGCAATAACGTTTATTGAATGATTAGTTCCTCAAGATGGAGACGAGTGTCTCAGCGGGAGAATTTTGAAGCAATTCATGAAAGTAAAAGATAGCAGTTGGAAAGGATTGATTCCACTTTTACCTGGATCCTGACAGAAATGTTGTGTGGTGTTGGATGCTTCTGCTGGGGAGCCAGTCCCTATGGCCCTTGCCCTTGCTCCTCCTGGCCACGTCCACAATGTCTAGTGGTATCCAGCATGAGCATGCCCACTAGCTACAACACCATGGTGCTCCTGCCCTGGGAGTCTGCCTGTTCCAGCTTGGAGACCTAGTCATATGCATGTTCCCCTTCTGACCAGGAAACTATATAAATGTTATTTACCATTTTCACTGATGAGCAGCATTGTGAGTGTATTCAGTCCTTATAATACATCCATGTCAATAGTGAACTGCAGCCAATCAGCCTTGCAGAGATAAAGCAATGGAGAACAGCTATGCATCTAGAAATAAAGGAGATGGGGAAGTTACATTTCAAATGTTATGCCCTCTTGATGCTAATCCCAAATTAATGACTAATGTTGCTCAGGCTATGTCCTGCCCTTACAATAGGATGGAGGAAACAAATGATGATTAACGCCAACAAAGAGAGCCTCTATTTGTCCACAGCCCAGCTGTCTTTATATAACCAAGGAAGGCAGGTAGTATGCTACTCCAGAGTGGTTTGGGGCAGTTTTTATGTACAGCTTAGCATTAGCATGGTGAGGGTTTTACTATTTTTATAGACTGCATAAATATTTATATTGCATTGCAGTTAGCCATTTAGCAAAATCAACTTCATGGAACGCAATTTTACAGAATTTTACACAAATCAGACAAAAGTTAAAAAATATATATTTTTATTGAATCATTTATATTTCTCGAAATTTCTATGTCACAGTATTTTAAAGTTATTCAGGCTGGCACAAGGTAAACCTTATCGTTACTCACAATAGTCAAATAAATAAGAACTGGAAAAGGTGTACAATTCAGTTATTGCTGTTGGATTTTAGCACGGGACAAACTGTTTGCATTGGATCTATGTCATGGCCTGCTACATGGTGTGTACCACTGAAACACATCTAGAATAAACACTGATTTAAAGCGACAGCACATATTTGGCTTGTAGGTGGGGTTGAGTAGGCTCTTTAATCCTGAAGTTAGTATTTCTATTGTTAAGAGCTTCATGCTACGAAAGGCAGGTGCAGCATACCTTTTAACAAACCTTTGTCAACATGTTTTTTTAATTTCATGTTTCCACAAGATATTATCTGAATTGAATACATTTAAATTAAGTGTGCATTATATATTTTATTTGTTATTATATTTGTTTTATCTGATAAAATACATAATACACATAAAAAGATTGACTCATTGCTTCAAGTTGCGCATGTCTCAATTCTTCAATGTTAAATTTGATGAAAATGTGTATAATTGTCATCCATGAATGTTAAAAGGATTTCAGTCGTTGGTTGAATGGTTGAAGTAGCACACCAAAAAGACAACCCATTTTAACAGAAGGAACATGTACAGTTGGTGTTATCTGGAGGGCAGATAACAACTTTATTAGTATGTTTGCTCCATCTCTGTCCCAAACATCCTCCCTCCTGTTTCTCCAGTTCCTTTTATTTCACCCTGTATGGTCAAACCAGCGTTCAAACGACCGGAAACATCCCTTTCAAATGCCTCTAGATATCTCCCTCTCCCTATTAGCATGTCTTCCACTGTGAAGTCTTCATTTAGCTTGGCTCCTCTTTACACTCCCTAATGGACTTGGCCCTGTTCTGCTTTTGTCTTGCTTTAGGACCGTGAAATTCACCTTCAGGGAAAGGAAGCCATAATTTCTCAAGCTTCTTTACATGTTGTAAATATAGTTGATGATTTAACCCCCTTCTTTCAAATCTGTTTTCTTCATTTGGGCTATATATAGTTTCCATTGTTTGTACACTATATTGGCAAGAGTGCAATGCTTAAGAGAAATGGTTCAAAGCAGCGGCAGCGAAGCGAATAGTCATTTTAAATGGAGATGCTACATCACGTTTGACCTAATTTCACTTTTGTTCTTGTTTAAATAAACTGTAGGGATCTTTCGCTTTCCCTCTCACTATTCTGCTGTCCTGTAAATAATGCATTTTACACATTTATATCCACATTTATATTTTAGTTATGGCCACTTAATAATTTAAAGGTGCAGTATGCAAGTTCGCCAGAATTAGCAAATTTATAATATTGTCAGAATTGTATTAGACTCATTACACAACATTAAGTAATGGTTCAAAATAGTGTCCCATTTTTGAAAAAGGCGCGCCAACCATGGACATATTAAAATAACCATTGAACTGGCTTGCATTACTCCGCCACAGCAAAGGGGGAGCAAGACAAGAATAGTCCCATTTTATGTTATGGTCAGAGTTTACTCCGCTACATTAGGATCTCATTCATGGAATACATTATTGCTGCTCATATACATGCAGCACTAACATTTGATAAATTGGTATACGGTGATGTTTATTCATGTTGCATTACTGATACTTTATAGTTTACTCATATAGTTCTAGCAATACCGATACGCACCTTCCAAGTGATTACCACTAAAACAAGCAGGCAGGTATACTATGATGACATGTATTACAATAGCAGACATTTGTTTTAAGCGGTTCACTAAAAAGCCATCTTGAATGATACTCTACAAAGAGTAATTTCCTGATACAGCATGGTGAGTGGCTTGGCAGGTAGGGATTCAATGAGACCAATACTCAAATGAGCTGAGCTTTTGGCAAGGCAAAAAATTATGTATGGCAACCCATTCATGTTTTTTCATGTTCAATATGTTTTTGTGGTCTTTTATCAGATTGGTTATGTTCACAACATTTCAAGTCATTGTCCGACAGCACAGAAAAATAAGTTTCTCAATGGATAACTCGACCTGGATGCAACTAACTTTTCTAATTGCTCCATGCTAAATATTATACTGCATATAATAGCCAAAATGCGGACATATTATCCTTCAGAATCAAAATCTTTAAGGCCCTGTTTGCACAAGCCTTGTTTAATCCCAAATTTTGGGGTTGTGAGATTGCAATACGAAGACTTGGCTTATCCATCTAAACAAATGCATGGTAGTACAAGATATATACACTGTCAAAACCACATCCGGAGGTTGTGTACACTACATTCAATCATATCTGACTAGCAATAGATTCTCGATGGTCTAGACAGAATTCAAGAGTTCTGAAGAGTTAAGTCATATGCTTAGCTAAGAGATTGGGCAAACCATGGATGTGGTGCAAACATCAAACCTGTATGGGTGTGCATATCAAGCAGGGATTTCTTGTTTATTGCCCCAGGTCTGAACAGGCTAAGACAGTTGAGCCATTTGTGTAAATTGGCGAAAATCTATACATTTCGATACACTAGACTTAAAATCAATGTAGGATCTAGATATTTATCTAATGTAAACAGGGCATAAAGGTAGGTTTGACTAACAATTAGATGCCTGTGACCTTCTCCCACCCTACACAGATGCATGGAATTAATGTAATCTGTCTTCCATTGCTATGACTTATTCTGTATGGTATTGCTGTGAACTTTGAATCAAATCATTAAACAAAAACTTTGAACTCTGGTGAAGACCGAACACCCAGGTTAAGTTTTAGCGAGACAATGACTGTGGCACAGTTGCCACGGGCAACCACATTTGGCCATGTTAAACCATTTTTGAACTGTGGCTACCCAAGTTGGCAACCATGTAGTCCCATTAAAGTAAGGGAATCTGAGTTGCGAGGGAGACCTTAAAACGAGACCAACAGGACAGGATTAGTGTAATTCCATTCTTTTCTCATTACCCACATCCCCAAAGGAGCAACTATAAGCAACTTTGTGTTTTTCTCCTGCTCACAAGAATTGTATGTCAAGCAAAGATAGGTGCTTACCATTTGACACTTGCATCGTCCTCCAAAATTACTCTAGGGATCCTTCGATCAGCCTTTTATGGGCCTTTACAGGTGACGCTTTCAACGTCATAATAATTGGCAAAAAATGCCTGATTGTGTTTTTTTTTTTATTTTTATGTCCATTGCATTTTCCTTGTGTCTGTGTGTTAGCCTTTTATTTTCCCATTAGGGCCCACATAAAACCTAAACCAAATGAAAATCTTCTTGCTTAGGCAACATTTGTTGTCAATTAGCAGACTATATACCACATTGCAGAATGAGTGAGATGGTCTTGAAAAAGTCTCCCGTAAGGCCATTAGGAAGTATGTTAACAAGTAAACTGGGATCTCTCCCCTTGGAAACAAGTTTCAATTGACTCGTTTAGAAGTTACCTTTGACGGGTTTAAAAGTTATCAAACAATATGGACCAAATTTGTTATGTTTTGTGATGTGAGACGGATGAGTCATTGCATTGTTATATTTGAGGATCCTCCATAAGAGACATTCTTTCTACTTATAACCTAACCAATCAAGACAACGTGTCGGGAACATTTCAGCACAATTTATTGGAAAATGTACTTTGGCCAATAATGATTCTGAGAAAATCTGTATAAATTGCTAAAGCAGAATTGCATGCAAATGAACTGAATACACAATTTACTTAGCTTTTAGATAATGGATCGAACAATGGTTTCTAGATCTAAACGATGCCGGTTCCTAAACAACTAAATATGTAAAGATGAATCTTTGCTACGTAGGGCAGTTTATTGATAATAGTTATGTGTGAAATCAAGCAAAATCGAAATGCTTATGCATTATGAAATAGTTAAATAAGTATGTGTGCTGTGCACTTTTAAGGCAAACTGGTAGACCATTTTTGACAACTATATTTTTAACCACTCCACCCCCTCTAGTCAGTTAGACAAGGTCTGATAAATACATTGACTGCCCACCTCTCACGTAGTATGAGAGATGCTGCTTCAAGATGCTCGGGCCACAACTTGTAATTGGTGATCGTCAGTAGAGTGCTGACGTTCTTGATTGCATTTAATAATAACAGGGTTTGATGTAAGAGAAATGCATTAGGCCTACGCGCGTGTTGATTCACACGCACTTTGATCCTGTTATGTTGATGATACATATCTGCCTGTTCAAGGCTAAATTCGGCGATACTGGTTACGTTTCTCCTTTAGAAAAACATAAAAATAAACCGTTGAAGCTACAAGCAGAAACAGACAGTTTGACTGGGGGTGGGAGTGGAGAGTGATGACTCATGAGTGCACAGAGGAGCCTCCTTCATCTTTTTCAGGATCCAATCATTTCTTTGACCAGCTGTCACTCATTGCGATATTCTCACCAACCTTTATCTGCGATGGTATTATTTTTGATTGCATGGACAGGAGAAGCTTCGACTTAATGACCTTACTAAGGTGTCTGTGTATTGCATGTTTATATCAAACAAAGATAATTTATATGTCATATACTATATGCCAGTATAGCAGTATATATTTTCCATACCTTATTAAGATTTTAATATGGTTTTATGGTGCAGATGTTTTGAATGCCATATGCCTCAAACAAAAGCTCATTATTTAAATAATGAGGAATGAGCAAACCCTTCTCAAAAATGTGTTCCAACCTAAACTCTAAAAGGTAATGCAAAAGCTTTAGAGACCAAAGCATGTCTAAACTAGTACATATGCCTTTTGAGATGCCTTTATTTAAACTCTTGCAAAAAGATTTAACCCAGTGTTGAATAGAAAAGGAATGTTAGTATTTGTCCTAACTATGTAGCATTCCATGGACAAAAGAGAGATTACTTCGACATACAGGCAGGCCGCTTGAAACAGCCCTCTGGCACAGTTTAGAACCATTCTATGTCATGTGTACTGTTAGCATGCATATTACACCCAGACAAGATTGTCTGATAAGTGTCCACTATGCTTAAGGGTGGAGAAAAGGCCAGAGTCATCATCAATGATGACAAAATCACATAACCTTTTGTCTTTTGAGTTTTCCCCACTTTTGCCATATGCTATGTATGAAATCTCAGTGAGCTTGGGCCTTACACGTATGATTTAAAAAATAAATACAATTGTTGTATGTTATTTGCTAAGCATGGTTTTCTCATTGTGTAAATTGTTAGTGTGAGATGTGTTTATTAGATGTTATATTAATTATGTATGAGTATTTTTATTTTACATTTTGAAAACTTGATGACTTGTTGATGGCAAAAATAAAATGTTATTGCCTATGCAAAGATATGCATTTTCACGTCACATAGGGCAATCTAGTTTTGAGTAGTGAGCCCGAAGTTTCCTGAAAGTTTTGAAGGTGAATACTCGGCACACAAGAACTATGTCATCGTCATCGCCTTTAAATCCAGCTATCTAAAACATTCGCTCATGCATCAAAATAGTTTATATTTTTCCTCTGTGTCCTTGCATTTTGCAATGAACTTTGTGAGATGGAGGGAAACGTAAACCCAGCACCTACACCCTTTCCATGGCAACGGACGCAACAAGGAAAAGCGATCCGGTACCCGTGTATCTGTCTCCCTAATGGTCTGTCTGTTAGTGTAACAAGATCTGTAAAAACTCCCCTCAGTGACATTTTAGATCCCTCACTGTAACTGACCTAGGCTGGGGAGACACTAGTAGGATTTAGATGAGTACTCGGCCCTCTCTCAGGTTCCTGTCCCCCTTTTCCTAATGAATTTAGCCATAATAACGCCTCTAAGATGTAAGCCCTGGGTTTTATGGCCCCGATCTGTCTCTTTTTCTGTTCCCACATGAGCAGACTGAACAACCTCATCCATATGCATAAATGTATAAATCCACTAGTCACAAAGGAAAATTATTCTCTGTATACATCGGCTTGCTATCAGTGAACTTAGTGGAGGAATGAGAACTATGACTGTTGTGTTTAAGAGGAAATGTCTAAGAATGCCTTGGGGTTGTTTGGCTTACTTTGGTTGAGTTTGGTCCTTTGCATTTTCCCTTTCTGTTGTACTGCACCACTCTGACCACTCCTAACTCTTCTGTTCCCTCTGCTGGGAAAGGCAGATATTACACGTCCCATGCAGAAGACCTTAAAAACAGCTGTTTTCTTTTCAAGTATGCATAATCGAGGAGCTATACATTTGATATTTTATAGATTATTGGACTGCTTTAATTCTTAGGAGTTCCTTGTCACGATTCAGCTAGTAGTTAGAACTTTGCTGACACCCTTTGGTATGAAATATCAATGTGAATGACTCACTCCTAATGCCAATCAACTTTGCAAATGCCAAACCAATTGTAGCCAAAACCCTTCAGAGAGTTTGTTTTCTATCTGGTCATTGATATAGCATTTCTCTCACCCACCACTCAGAACACAGACATATATTGCCCTTTATCTTGTATTTTTGTGTAAAGGATCTAGTCTTGTGTTGAGTGAGTTTTTACTTGGGATAACCTTTGAATTTTGTACTATTAGTACTATAAACATTCGATGTAGCCCTTACCCTGGGTATCTCTAAATTAATATAAATGTGAATGCTGCAAGTCTTTTCCCTGAGTATTTTCATATCGTCCATTTGGATTTGAGGTCTCTGTGATGCAACGTGAAAGATAAGCTCTTTGATCAGTTAGTCCTCAGTTAATGGATTATTTCCGGAATAATTTCTAAAAATAGAGAGCCGCACTACATCATGGTTGGGTTATTGTTAGCTATATTAAATAGTTATGAAACAATTTCAGATTTCCATTTTTTTAATCTGTGCAAAAGTATGGGACTGTGAACGCTGTTTTCTTTGAAGAATACCGCACACAAGTAAATTGCAATTTTCTCTCTGCAGGTGGCTTATGTCCACAGTGAAGGTAAAGGCTTTCTTACTTTACTGTTTGTGTTGCTGTTGTATTTTCTTTTTCCTGTTTTGTATTGAACAGCACAACAGGCAAGTTCATTATGCGTGTGAGTCATCACACTAGCCCACACCCCCTCCCATCTGCTGCTGTGCTGTGCGCTAGCAGGCAGAGGGAAACGCCATTGATCACTCCTTCCCTCACACATGCACGCACACACCCCACCTTTCACGTCACTATCGATTGACATGCTTAATGTTTTTGTGGGGAAATAGCAGGCATTTCCTATTGTGCAATTCCCATCTGTTGGCTGCCAGAGAGTTCAAATTGCTGTCAAAATAGCCTTGCATAAGTTCAAACAGTTAGAAGCAGTTATTCCACCTATGGTTGATGCCTGTAGACGATTATACCTGCAATATAATTCCAAGGAATTTTTCTTAAATCGTAAAGAGCTGTTGTTCACTGGTTTGGTATATCCTTGAGTTGTTCACCTTTAGATTCTAACAGGGATTTTCCTGTATTCACAGAAAAGTGTCACAATCTCACCTTCTAATGTCAAACCTGAAAAGCTAAATGAATCACAAGAGGAATTGATTAATTAAAGGAAAGGACATAAAATCGCCTGAATAAGTTCTTCCCTATCCCCCACACTTTCTATACTGGTCATGGTTACCTTTTTTATCCCCGGTTGGCGACAGATGCAGTGACCACTGCAGGTGTTTAAGCCGTGCCGATGCTGAACGACATATTACTTGTTTTTCCTCCAGTGTACGCGATGAGTGAAGTTATCTTTGGAGGGAACTGGAAACAACTAGTGGTACTATGAATGTTTGGCGTTCTGTCGTGTTGTTATTTATATGCTGCTCCTGCTTAAAATACAGACTTTCACATCAACCACGTTGCTTCAGGGTGTTGCTCTCAATATTCCCCTCTTTAGTCAGACGAGCGTTGCCGCGACCACATTTAATGGTGATGGTGAGAAGCGGGTCACACTATAAGTACTTTGTTCCCGTGAGGACTGTCAGTGAAAGCTATTCAAGTACAATTCTCAAACACGAACAAAAAGCTCCCAAAACACAAGCAGTGTGCTCCAGTTGTGATCCTTCTTTGGTGCTTCATGGGGCATCTGTTTCTCTGGAAGTCTGCGTGGCCTTGGGCAGAGGCATGGGTGGTACGGGGGCTGGATCTATTTAATGACATTTTTCTGTTAATTTGTTCCCTGTGTTATTTTTATTTACTGAATGAATGCATGTTAGTGGTCCTACTTGGTCTGTACTGTGGTGAGTCAGAATGGGTCTGTGTCACGGTAGTGTCTGACAACAAAATACTCCATGACATGGATGATGTTCTACAAAGCACAACTTTTAAACTTTGGGGGTATGCCTTCCCCCCATTTTTTTTTTTTTTTTTACAGTAGCTGCTTATATTTTACTTGCATTGACATCGTCTACCTCACTAGGATTCCATTCACTGGTGTATTGGCCTGCAGCAGAAACCCTTCTTGGAGTATGGTGTTTGGGACACACAATGGATATAATGCATAACGCAGCCAGCTTATCAACTGCAACTAAACACTAAGTTGTGAGCCTCCATAAAACCTTGCTCTCTAAATATTCATAGATAATGTCATTTTTAAATTATTTTAATTACTTACTTCCAGATAATTAACACACATCATTTAACATACAAAACATATGCAAAAAATAACCATTAGCCATTCATTTAAGAATACAGGTTACAAAGATATCATAGATTCATTGTTTTATGGACTGTGTCTTAAACATATAGAGTTTGATGGTACTTTCCCAGATTGGGTCATTTTTGTTTAACGTGACTGTTGGGATGGATGGGTGTAATCCAGTCTCCACCATTAGGCTGTAAATGCCTTCCTCCCATAAATAACACTCGGAACATGGCAACAAAGGTGGTTGTCTGAGCCAAATTGCTTGCTCACGGATTCACCTTATATCGGATCACACAGTTACATAACAATGAGCATTTCCTTCACATCATCTACGCAGGTGGTCCTGGACATGACATTTGGAGGCGGGGGTCACACCAAAGAAATACTGAATACGTGTTCTGATGTCACTGTCCTGGCCTTAGATCGAGATCCCATGGCATTCGGTTTGGCCCAGCAGCTAGCCAAGCAGTACAAGTAAGTGCCCTCATTTATACGATCCATCAAAGATACGTCATTTAATACATCCCGAATAACATGATAGTGCAAACTCTGCACACAGCCTGTGGAAGCATCCACCCATCATAGTCACGCACACGTTATTTCTGGCCTCTGGTAAACATCCGTTTAGCTGCCAACCGTGTTGCAGTGCAAACACATCTCCCTCACTTTTCTCGAACTCAATACGAATCCAAACACCCGTTAGTCGCACAATCCATTCTCAGCCGCTCCTCCGTCTTAAAGATTATCATACCCCCACGCACGCTGGTGGGCCCGGCGTGTCATTTGTCAGAAGCAACGGCCCACGACTGCAGCGTGAGGGAGATGCTGCCTCCCACTGAGAATCCATCAGATAGGAGTGGGCAGGAGGGAGGTAGGTAGGACAAACCCAAAGAAATTAGGGTAGAGCGAGGAAGAAAATAAGAAGGAGAGAGAATGGAGCATGAGCAAAAAAAAAAAAAAAGAAACAGGGAAACACCAGGACACAATGTCTAATAAGGGAGAGAGAAAGGCGTTGGTGCGTGCGTGTGCGTGTGCGTGCGTGGGCAAGGGAGGGAGGATGAAAATGAGATGATGGCGTGGGAAGGAATCCTTGTACGTAGATTGTGGGGAAACCTCTCTCAGGGGAATCTACAAGAGCTGCGAGAGGGAAGGAGCACAAACAGAGAGAGAGATGGGGGGGAGAACAAGCATGGCATTCTGTTAGCCGCACTATACCCCCCGTCCTAAAGCCTTTTGCACACCCACTCGTGATGTAAGTTAAGAGTAGCTGGAGAAATCTAGCAATTAGCCAATATTATTGGAAGCCTGAGTAAAAGACCTTGGCAACCCACACGCTGCACCCACACATCAAGGTTGGAGAGTTTTCTGCTTCCCTTCCTCCTCCCATGTTCTACAGAACACATTGGTAATGCATACTGTGTAGGAGCGTGTCCTTAGTCACTTGTAGTTAAATAGATTGCAAAGAAAGACGTCTTTCTTCACTTGAGTTTGTGAATGTAGATACTTGGTCTGTCTTGATATAGGTAAGTGTTTTGTATGTATTGATTTTTATCTCCATTGTGTAAATCATTTTAAAACATCATACTGATCCCTGCCTTGATACTAACTCATATCAACCCGTATCAATGGAGACCTCACACACATCAGGAAACAAACTACACTTTATTCCTCTGCCCACATGTGGGCTCCTGTTTGAATTCATTGTCATTTGGAAGTGAGAAGAATTGAGTTGCAATGATGCACAATGCTCAGGATCACAATGTGCCTCATCAAATTTTCAACAAGCGAAGCCCCACTGCAACATTGTCTTTGCTCTGTTTTCTATAAGCAGTAAGCAAACAAAATCACTTATGCATGTATTACTTAAATATAGAAATATTTTATATTTGAGGCCTGCCAACCCGGCTAAAGGAAGATGGGTAGCAACAGTGGCTCCAACCTAGCAACCACCAAACCCTTTGCGTTTATTCAGTAACATCTTAAAGTAATTTAAACGCCAACAAAAGGCCCAAAGAAGGCTCTGAATGATCTCACAGTGACGGATGCTGCCTTGGGAGGGATTTCATTGGATGATGAAATGCCTGACGACATGTTAATAGCCCATGTTGCGTCCGAGGTTTCACCGTGTTTGACACACTCTATTGTAGTTACCACAGCCCACCGCCCCCAAACTATCTCCACAATGTTGTGTGTACATTTTCCTATGTCTGAAACCTCCAAGCGCAGGCTAACACTTGAGTTAAACCACAACATATTTGGTCCATAAGGATCCATTTAAGCAGTTTATTTTTGCATTATGTCTGGGACAGACATAAATGTACTTTCACCACCCAAGCACTAGCCTTTGGTCAGCTGTATGTGTTTTCGTTTCAAAAGAAAATGGGTGTACAGTTGAAGTTCATCACAAAAAGTTTCACCTGAAGGTTGATTCAGGTTGACTCATTTCCAACCAAAATATAATTATCAGATTTTCTTCACCTGTGACTTTTTTCTTTTGTGTAGATATTTTCATAACTGCACCCCCTGTAGAAAACAATCAATCAGTATCTTGTCTTATGGTTCAGTGACGCAGGTAAAGGAAGTGAGCGGGTCACGCGGGGAATATTTCAGGCTTGAATTGTGAACAGGCAAGGCGTCATGTTGAATGTGCATGCACTCACACACAGTCTGTAGTCAAGGCTGCCAATACTAGAATTGGTGGATTAGGACCTGTTGTGTATTTTTTGAAAAGTGAAGAAAACCACAATACGTTTCTCCAGTTGGTTGTAATTATACATGGTGTGACCCGATGTTTTTTTAAACATTTGCTTGCACTATTTAACTTAATGTAAATAGCATGTTGCACAGTTCTTGTAACACTTTTGGCCTTAAACATTGTTTTTTTTTTCACATTACCTCAGTGTCACCAGCGACCATATGGATATTGATACGGTTCTTCATAAAGCATTCCTCTGGCAGAAGACTATACTTCCTATTGTCATCTAAGCCAAATGCTTGCTAGCCATTTATGACCAGAGAACAGGGAGTTCATGAGAATTTTGGTATTATAATTATATTATAATAATGATATGTTGTGGTACTTCAGGGTCAGAAAGATTGGCTTCATATAGCATGTGATTTACAACATTTGGTCATTTTATGTTTTTGAATGAACACATCCAACCTCTTAGGTTCAAAGGCCAGACTTTGCATTATGATTCTCCTTTTAGATTTCTAATGATGTCAATGTTGTGGGTTGCGTCACCTATAAATAGATCAGATCTTCCAAGCAGTTTTGAGCCCACTCTTGGACCTCAGCACATACACTACTGAAACTTGTCCTATTTAATAATATAAGGCCTTACATAAGACATTTATATCTCCAACCCTGTGTATAAGCCACATAAAGAAGTTAATAATTAAAAAATGTTATGTAACGGTTTTGCATATTTTTGAATCCTTCCATGGCTTGGAAAAACATGATTTAGAGGAGGCTGCTGTGCGTAGCTTGTTTCTGGTATGTAGGCACTAATGTGGTACGTCGGCAAACAGCCACACTAATGACACATTTAATGGGAAAAGCCAATGGAGAAACCACTTATGAATTGAAAAAATAAAATCTGATGTATTAACAGCGCTTTCATTTAGATTTTGAAAACCTAGATTATATGCATGCAGCGTATTGTTTGCACATAAAAAAACAAAATATTTTGCCTGTTTTTATATTTTACATAATATTTAAACTGTTCCAACTGAACCAAATATTCAATGTATCTATTGCTGTTTTTTTTCGAAAATAAACATATATACAATTTGATCAAAAAAATGTGTGTTGTGTTTAGTTAAGTATAATCTTGATTCTCCTAAATACTGGAAATTGAAAGGGAAAGTTAAGTTTCTTCAGTTAATTCAATAAATTAATGTATTTAAGGTGTTAAATAGTTTACTAATGATATAATGGATTCAGCAGCACCTTTGTCAGAAAGTGCTGCTGAATTGTCAGAATTGAATTCAACACTGGTGGCAAATGAAAAGGCCAGCATGTTTCTGTTATTGCTGACTTCCCAGATGAAAGGACCTAAAGTGACCATTATTTTCTGCTGTGTATTCAAGAGTGCACCATACTGAGTGTCGTTTGTTTGGTAAACTGCAGATAGACTTCCTTTGGTGCTGTTGACAAGTCAATGCTGTCCATGTGCACTTCATGATAAACAATATATCAAGCCCTTTTCCTGCTGCAGAACTGTGATTGTGATCCTTACTGTTAAACTTCCTCTACCTCACTGTCTCCTACAAAAGGTTTTTGTACACAAAGTTGGTAAGAAAAACCGAATGAGCATCAGCATTTGAATTTCTAGTTTGAGGAAGGAAATTAAATGAATGACACTCCCTCTCCATTATGATGTCTGTCCATGTTGGCACCCATTGCACTTCTAACCATCCCTGGGACGGGGAATCCCTCTTTAATTTCCATGGTTCTTCTTTGATAATGAAGGGACTTTTTTCTTGCCCTTTAGGAAGATGGGGTAAGGGGGTGTCATAAAATCTGTCCTTTGAAGTCCTTTGAGGCTGTAACTGTGATTAAGGGCCATACAAAAAAAATACTTGATTTACTCTTGATTTGATACAACTCAATGCATGACATAGTTGCCACAATAGAACTGTAGCTCTTTGAAGCACAGGTTGTGGTTGTAGGCTACACCTGCTCCATTTAATTCTCAAAACCTATTTTGAATGTGCCAAAGCAATAACAAAAGGTTCTGAGATGTTTGACACCTACACAACCTATTTATGCAACTGCTTATGTGGTCAGACTGTTTTCGCCGTAGACATCTGCAAAAACAGATGTGTACAGTTTTTGTATTACACATCTTGCTATTGAAGTTTGATCAATCTGATTGGCTTATTTTCATACAGCCACCCCAATGTAGTTGTCCTTACTGACTATAGCAACATAAAACCGTCCTTCCCTTTATAACTCTCAAGACATGGATTAGGGAATCAAAACAAATAAACACAGTTTTAAAACAGAATCCCAGAAGACAAAACGCTCCAAAACTTTGACATTAAGAGCTTTGTTTATAAACTGCCTCTGTGAACCGAGGGGACATAAGAGTTCCAGAGAGGAGGTGGTGCTTCTGTTATGCAGCGTTGGAGAGGAAGGAGGAGGTAGAGAGGGATTGCGCATGTTATGGGGGAGTACGAGAAATCCTCTGCTATAGATTTTTCAACAAATAATGACTATGCAAGACGATGAATAAGAAAAAGCGAGGGAATAGGAAAGCCCTTGCAACGTGGGTGAGATGCTCGCTTGCCCCTCTCTGTATCACCCGTGGGTGTAGAAATAGAGGACATGCCAGAGCCTGGCCTTGTGTAGAACGCTGGTTTATTCTCCGATGGGTAAGGCTTTCCTGAATGATGCGTTGCACTAGGAAGGTAGTTTAAGCAAAATGTGTTCGAGAGGGGGAAGTGGGGGGGGACACTGGTGAAATAACCAAGGGAAATGGAGGCGAATGGAAGGTCTTCATCAGCATCAGAATGTTGTTGTATCTGGAAGATGATTTATCCTAATGATCGCTGCCGCACACAGAACTGTTGAACAGCCGTGCCTCAGCCCAAAACCCAGTGTACCAGATATGCCCCCTTCCATTCCTGTAGGACACGCACTGTCAACAACACAAGCACATTAATGGCAACACTGCCATTTTATATGTATCGGAAGGCAGTGGTCTTATTGCATTTCGTAGGGTGGAGTGGGTGGGGTCACACATGGGGTCCTGACCTAAAGGTTAGAATAAGCGTGTTGCAGAGATCTGGTTCTCTGTGGTGGATATATGCATGTCTCACTGCCACCATCATCTTTGTTCAGGATGTCTTAAAAGGTCACATGAAAAATGCATGAATGTGATTTGAGGTTCTCAGCACCTGTGCACTGAGCCAGTACGGGGTCACTCGGAGACAGGAGCTAGCTCAACAAGGAAGTCCCTGAGATATTAAAATATGCCTGGCAAATGAGCAGCAAGTGCATTTTATTCAAAAAAGGAATGCTATAATCAGCATGTTGTGTTCTATTAATGTTACAGTCCCTCAGTATATGTCTGAAATGAATGTGAATGATGAGTCATGCTTAGCATTTTTGTGCTTGCAATACGGCTAAATAATAATAGCATTTTTATATATTCAGTGAAGCATATATCGAAAATATAGTTTGTAAATGAATATAAATAAAGCACCAGGTAAAAAAAACCTAAAGAACATTGCAAAGTTTATATTTATATTTATTTTTAAAAAGGTGGTTCATTATATAATTCTACTTAGCACCACCCTTGGCGTGGCCTCCTTTTCTTTTTCTCAAGGGAGACATGGACTACAAATCTTTTCTTTGTATTACTCTGAGAAATGAAATTTGCTAAATATTTCCCAGTTTTAAACTTTTTTTTTTATACTTTTAATGATCATCCTGGTGTATTGCATCACTACTACATACATTTCCATTGTCTGTGTCCACTGTGTATTTCCTAGTGGCCGTGTCCAACCCTTGCTGGGGCGGTTCAGTGAGCTCCTTCAGCTGGAGGTGAAGCCAGGTAGTGTGGATGCGGTGCTTCTTGATGCCGGTTGCTCCTCCATGCAGATGGACCAGGCCCAGAGAGGATTCTCTCTCAGCAGGGACGGCCCCCTAGACATGAGGATGGATGGAGACAGGCAAGTTCTACCTATGCAGGTCAAACAAATGAAAAAACTGAAAAATGATTTTTTTAAATCTAAATCAAAAAATCTCCAAGGTTTTGGCCGGCTGATAAAAGTCCTTGTATTAGCAGTATTACAATTGTTGCGAACTGGGTGTCTGTGGCCATACTGTTTGAATCCCTACCAATGCTATCAGCTTATCGTCACAGATGTTGCCAAACAGGACAAAACTGAAATCTACTTTAATATAAATACCCCACATTAATTGCTACAAAGGTAATCACATTGAGAATAAAGTGAATTCTATCGATTTGAGGATTTCATGCCTCTTTACATACACAATCTTACTTTGTTGAAACTCTACTAATATTTTTTGCATGTATTGTTTTATTTTCCCAATACTGCTTTGTGCATGTATATCTGTCATTGATACATGTATAGTCATTAGCCAAATACATACTCTTTGACTTCAACCAATGGTTGTGATTCTAATTTGAAAACAACTCTCAATGAATAATACATAATAATACATAATACATAATACTTTATCAAGGAACACCTATTTATTTCATTGTCTGAAAATTATTGCTCATACTAATGAGCAATAATGCAATATTGGATTATTGCTTACCTTCTTTGAAAGTATTCTTTAGAATGGTGTAGACAGGCATGCTACAACATGAGCAACCACTAGATCAATCTAGTCATAATCTTAAATTACTTGCATCATTTGAAATCCATTTAATAGAAATGGATAAAGTTGCAGTAATGTATGTACACTTAAAAACAGCGATTAGACAGAACAATTTGATTAGGTCACAATAGGCTTTATCCAGATTGCTACGACCCCTGGTTAATTGTTGACGTCCTCTTTGTCGAGATGTAAATCAGCCATGATCTTGTGG
Source organism: Trisopterus minutus (assembly GCA_027122715.1). Lineage (NCBI taxonomy): Eukaryota > Metazoa > Chordata > Actinopteri > Gadiformes > Gadidae > Trisopterus > Trisopterus minutus. Next base: position 11,164,891 of record JAOPUD010000035.1, read on the forward strand.
TTTGCAGGGTTTCCGAAATTTGGGCAGTTAGCAAGCAATTGACATCCATTATATTTCAAACAGGTGTTTGGGCAGCTCCCATAGCTGTGTCTTTCATTTTGTTCTGCACACGAAAGCACATTCGAATGGCCCTGGCTTCTCCATTAATGTCCACAAACAAAATAATTCACAAGTTTAAATTCTTCAGTACATAGCACTGTGCATACTCACGGACTAAGAGACTGAGGCACGCAGCTGGAATTCTGAGCTAAGAAGGTGTCTGCGTTTTAAGCAGTGTAATAATTATGAATTTCAAGCGCAGAGGAACATTTCAATAAGAGGCGAGGTAAGTAAAAGAAGGGGTGAACCCGGTTGTATTAATGTATACAGAATGAGACTGTCAACTGAACATACATTTCCCTCAACCCCCTCTGCCAGATCAGTGCAACATTGAACTATCAAAGACTTGTCTTTATCTTTCAAGTTTCCTATCAAGTTCCACTCCTTGCACTCCTTGTTGCAGTTCAGCACCAGCGCTAAAGGCCCCAATATACTTGGGACGTAATCAAAATTGCCGTGTTCACGCAGACAAAAGGCAGGTCTGTGACATAATCAAAGCGTCCCATTGGGCTGCCATTGCTGCACTGTGCAGGTACTGCATGACTGAACAAGTCAAACAACGTTAGAAAAATGCTGTATAAAGGCAGTCCTTTCAATGACTTTGTTTTGTCTTACCACGACTCGCAGCGTTTAACGGGAGGTTCACACATTGCAGTGGCTATATTGTACTTGCCATGCCATGTGATTTTGTAAATGAGATAGTGCTATAATTACTGTCAGAAAGACAACCATGGTCTTCGCTGTTTGCCCTGTAAAGTCCCATCATGTAGATCCAAAGGAAGCTTAGATTAAACCCACTCATCTCAAATCATTATCACACCTGCATAGTGTGCTCTTTCTAAACTTTACTCTTACAAGGTTATTGGTTATGCAAAATAAAGAAAATGTTGCGTACAAACATGCATATATTTACTGTCATCTCTCTTGGGCGGACAAACAATCTTAGCCACATGCTATTTAATGTGACAAATGGCATAATGGCACGACTAACAGGAACGCCAACCGATGCAAATGTGAAGGATTTAGCATTGGGTAGACCTTTTGGTGTCAAGTGGAAATCGACGTCTTCAGAATAGTGGGTGATATCAACCCTCCCCGTTAAAGCGGCAGCGTTGCTTTATGTTCCGGGGACATCGGCATCAGCGCGGCGGTGCCTGCTCAGGATTGATCTGTGTCAGCGAGGGACGTGACGTCAGAGCAACCTAATTGGGCGCCTGTGTGTGTGCGTAGGTACCCCGACACGCCGTGCGCTTCTGACTTGGTGAACGCGCTGGATCAGAAGTCCCTCGCGTCCATCCTCCTCGCGTACGGGGAGGAGAGACACGCCAGGAAGATCTCCTCCGCCATCGTGGAGGCGCGCGGCGTCTGCCCCATCACGCGCACTCACCAGCTGGCCAGCGTGGTGGCAGGTAGGCCACTGACACCACCACCACGGCCACCGTCGCCCCGTTCATTCATTCATTCATGCGTCCCCATAGCATCCTCCACTCCCCCTCTGCTGTCACCGCATTCGTTCATTAATTAATTAATTCATTCATTAATCCCCAAACCTTCCGCACTACCTCCATCAACATGGCATCCTCACCTCCCCCTGCCACCGTCACCACATTCATTCATTCATTCATTCATTCATTCAGCCCCACCCCCTCCTCAATTCCCCCCATCCACACGGCATCCTCCTCTCCCCCACCACCGTCACCACATTTATTCATCCCCACGGCCTCCTCACCACCGTCACCACTTTCATTCATCCCCACAGCACTCGTGTCACTATCACCTCCACCATCCACACTACCATTATCACAGCTTACTCACCTCCCCCCCCATCACCACCACCACTACCTACAACACCACAGACTCCTCAGCAGCACCACCACCACCACCATCAAAACAGCATTGCGTCCCCCAGCGTCACATCCTCCACCATCACAATCACATCATCCCAACAGCTTCATCGCAGTTGCCAGGAAATTCCTACTAAGAAGGGGCGAGGGGTGGCCATTTCTCTGCAACGACCCTTCATGTCCACATTCTTCCTCCTTTTGATGCACCCACCCACCCCCGCCCCCCCCTAAAATAAAACCAAACACATAAGTGTTCCTTTTAAGATGTGTTTTTTCTAGAGAGCTGAGAGGCGTGGCCCCTAGTAAACGGAGTATCTCAAGACGCAAGAGCACTTTCATGCTACCTTTGCATTCCTTCCCTATCCATAGTTTCTCTTGATGGATTGCATCATTTGAAACTGTTCTCTCCCAACTATTTCATCTCGTCGTCACTCGCTACCCACGTATTTGCAAAAAAATAATAAGTACAAACACACACACACACACACACACACACCTTAGTACAG
>JAOPUD010000035.1:11189674-11202433 GCA_027122715.1 Trisopterus minutus
ATGAAGAGTGACGACTCTATGGGTCGTCCTCCTAACTTTAAAGATGGACGCCCCTCCAGAGAGGAGAGGTATATACCTCTCACTAAAAAGAAACGATCACAGTTACTTGTCAAGTGCAACTCTAACCATTTCCACATTGAACGTTTCTCACTCCTCACGATGTCTTTAGCTCACGTTGCGTGTGTGCCTGTGATCATGCCTCTCCTGTTAACACGCCATCCTCTGACGCATGGTGTAGGATGGGCGAGGGAGAGAGAGAATGAGAAGTGAGTCCCCCCCCTCACTGTTGAATAAGCATCTGAGTTATTTTGTATAAAACATGGACTTTATTATAGCACATAGACACACACTTACCTAAATTATTGTTATTTTCCAACAACGTTTTGAAAAAAATCATTGTTAACCAAGAAGCAATCCAAGGGGTTTAAATATGGCACACATCATCTCTGTTATGATGATATGTAGTGGTGATTGCAAATGAGTCATAGCCCTCATCTTAGCTATTTATTTTCCTTCTTCTCTTGTAATACATCTACACCTTGTACAACCTGGCTCCTTATAGATTGCATCTCCAAAGACTGTGTTTGGTTCACACACATACATATTATCAATGTAATGTATCATCTGACCTTTTAAAAAACACTTTCCACAGTGCCTACACAGAGCATTCAGAACAGAGGTGAGCCACGTCTTTTAAAACAAACAGTTGTCACCCATAAGCACAGTAACACGTTTGAATCACAGTATACCACTAATGTAGCTCATCAGGAGGTGTGAGTACGTATTTGTCTTGTATGAACTGTGTGTGTGTGTGTGTGTGTGTATGTGTGTGTGCGTGTGCGTGCGTGCATGCGTGCGTGCGTGTGTGTGTATGTGTGTGTGTGTCAGTGGTGAGGGAGATAGTGTACCAGAGAATGTGTGTATGTGTTTGTATTTCTATTCTGACATGAAAAGGCACTTCCACACCCATATATTAGCTACTAAAAATAAAGTCATGACGTCAAACAACACTTATTTCAGTTGTTCAGTTAGCGGTTACTCCCCTGTCTCAGCATTCACTCAATAATAGTACACCATTAAACTTGTTGATAGGTTTTGAAAAATAAGCGGCCAGCTATAGTCATTTTTTTGTACTTTTGCCTTATTATTGGATCAAACATCTTGCACCCACACATGTCCCTTGTATGTTCTTAAGTCCAAGATATTTACATTTACATTCACAAACATTTTGCATCTTCAAGCTTTTGACCTGCTTCATTTCCATCGATGGAAAGTCATCAAAGATGGATATACAATTACGAGTTTAAAATGTAGACGAAAGTTTCGGAATTGTTGCCTTGATAAGTATTCACATCACATATACCTCTCTGCAGTGAGCCTTCCTTGGATATGAGTCATACAGAACGCTACAAGCCCTCAGTGTGAATGATGGGATACTGGCACAATAATAGACTGGCTTTATATTGCTCCTCGGCTGAAAACAAACATTCTCTCTGAGTGCATGAATAACTCAGATCCACTAATTAGAGCACAACTTATAAAAGCCAATCATAATGTAATAAAGCAAAGAGGATCAAGCTCATTCATCATTATTATACAATTCAAGCTTATTTTCTAGATGCCGTCTTTAATATAAAGGTGTTATCTCTTTTCTTAGTTTTGTCAAAGAGTATATAGTGGCTTAACCCACGATGTCCTTGGATGTGGGTGGTGAGGAGACCTGAATCACGCACATCATTAACCGCTAATGTTCCACTTTAGCTTCATGTTATATTCTACACATACACTTTTGACTTCTCAATTCCCCCTTTTTTCTCATTCTCAAATGTTTTGCCTTTGGTAAGACTCTGATGTTTGTTTTGGGTTATTTTCATCCACTAATTATCCCCTTGGTGTAGGCAGTGATGTTTTACCTCTGTTGACCTGGTTTGGATGTAACGGTGTTGGAAGCACCATAAACATCACGACTCACTTATATAGGACACAATGCATTTGAAAAAAGCATTTGTTTGCAAGCTTTCAAAATATTACAATTGGTGATCAGGTGTCAACCTTTCCTGGTGAACACATATCATGTGCGTACACCAAAAGGCATTTTCTAAAGATTTTGACAAAATATTACAAAATATTATATTCTTGTTTCAGGTTGAGCTGACCCTTAATCTGGCTAAGAAGTTATTCGCAGCTTGCCTGTAATTAATATGTTTCAATGAAGACAGATTTTTTAAAATTGTGACAACACTATTTCTGCCATGATTATTTCTCACACATATTTCTTGACATTTGAAGGTAACGTCACCCTTATCAGCAGATCATGGCAGGTCCTGCAAATAAACCCAGAAACAAGTCCTCCACACCTAGGAACATAAGAGTTCTATGTAGACCATCTCTCATGGAATGACCCTTGTACTCTTTTCTAGCCGACAGATTGGCTTGCATTATTCTGTCAAGGTTATTGCTTTGGTTATTGCAGAGATGGCCTTGCCTCTCCTTGCCTCTCTCCTTGCCCGTCCAAAAGGCATGAACCGCAGGTGCGTTTGTCGTGTTGCATTAGGCTGTGTGCCTAACAGAGCTCTCTACGGCCCTCAGTGGACACAGGCCGTCTAGTCTTTTCTTCCTTCCTTACTCTCCTGAGGTAGGGTCAAAAGCTTTCACTCTGTAACTGGGCCTGCTTCAGCTGCCACGGCTCTTTTTGGAACCAAAAAGCGGTATGGTGGTACAGCTTAGGGAGGAAACATAGTTGCTTTTTTTCCCTGTGAAACGTCACACAACTTGAGAATGCCACACCATTGAGCATTTTCATTTAGGCAGCAACTCTACCACTATTTTTTCTCTTGATATATGCGACTGTTGTCCTGTTGTGGTCGATTAACTCACCCCCTCCTTCAATTGTTTACAAATAAAGAGCTGCTGACTGCTTCTGGAAGAGATATTTCATCACATTAACTTTGTCTCCACCTTAGGGAGGTTATTGTTGCTTATGTAAAACGACTACAGCTCTGCTGTCATTTATCCATTGAGAATACATGGCTTTTCATAGTTCATGATTTGGTGGTTGATAAGGTTATTTTAAATTAAAATTTTGCATGAAAATTATGTAAAAGATGTACAGAACTGTAGTGTGGTAAGTATGCTCGATGTCAAAGTCTTTCTGAAAGACTGGGGAACTACACACTAAAAATAGGTTGACCAGACTGTCCCCATTTCAGGGGAAAGACCCACATCTCACCACCCTCCTGTCCACTGAGATATTCCAATTGAAGAAGTGTCCTAAATTGGAATCCAAAAGTCAGTAAAACACTGAAAAGTATTCTATTCTCAGCATATTTTCCAACTAATGGGACAAGACGTGGTCTCTTGGTACAAACACGTCAAACAATAACAATGAAAGGTTCAAGATTAAAGGTCTTCTTCGTTAGAACGTTGGGAACCAGTGTAGATTGAAGAATTGCCTTGGACTGTCCAAAACGCTCGACAGGCCGAGCCAGGGCTGAACCTCTAGGCCAACGTTTTGTTGGCCTAAAGGTTCAGAATGTGATGAGGTTCAAAATGTGATGATAATACATTTATTAAAGTCTTTGGTTGAGTTTAGGCTCCTCCAAACAATAGCTTAATTGTTGTTCCCTATATCATTTTAGCAATTCCAGCAATCGTGTAGATGTTACAATTGATTCCCACATGTTACATGCTCTTTGCTTTATCCAATTCTTTATTTTGGCCAAAATTAGTTAATTATAGCAGTATATAAAAAAACCTTACCTATCACACTCAACAGTGTGTGAAAAAGATTAGAAAATATCAACAAGACGAAGGTACTTATTCAATTTCTATCTTTCTATCTATAAAATTAAGGAAAAATTAATTTGATCATTTGATCAGGCTGCTGATACAAGATACATCCTTCGATGGTCTTGTGACAAGATTCCTGGACATAAACTGCCACTCGTAGACTGGCCTGAGTGGACCATTGTTCCCAAGGGAACTTTGGGGACGGCTGTGTTGAGTGATGAGAACTGGTGTGAAAGCCCTCATCTTTTCCAGGACAACAAAATGGTGGCAGGATGCTAACCATGAACCTCAGTCCAGGGCCCCAAAGAGGTCGTTGTATATCAGCTCTGCAGGGGATGACACTTTAGGAGTCTTCTCTTACCCAACAGAACCCATGAAAGGCAATTGCTAGCTCTCATCCATCAAGATGACCATCAGGGAGTCCTTCATAGAATGATGGAAGCACTCGACAAGTCCATTGGCCTACTGCTAGTTGGCTGCGGTGTGGTGAAGCGTTACACCCAAATTTCTGCCCTGGAACTCAGAGGGCAAATGGGTGCCATGATTTGATGAAATGTCTGATGTGTTCTGCAATGGGTAACCGAGGAGCCAATGAATACTGAGCCATGTCCATGTTTGTCTTCACTAGAGGAATGGCTTCCTAACCTCTGGTACTCCTGTCGACATCAGTAAGTATATGTGTTAACCGTCGGGATGGGGGGACGAAGCCTGACTAAGAGGTCTATATTGACATGATCACCAGCGATTTAAATGGCAACAACGTCGCCTTTAGATGATGGTGGACCTATGCCTGCTGACACTGAACAAATGCAGCTGTTTTATGAAGTCTTCCTACCAGGTTATGAAGTCTATGAATATACACAAACATGGTGGTTGCCCTGTGGAGATGTCAGACAGAAGCAAACAAGAAATGTACCTGTGCAAGGCACAGACCTGTCAGTGTCTGGACACTCGGAACTCAGAGTCCACAGAAGAGTCAACCGCCTTGAAAGGATAAGTGATGCTGAGGTGGACAGGATCAACAGGAGAATGTGACACAATCTGCAATGCGTAGGCCTTCACCTGCACATATCAAATGTCCATGGCAAACTTGGACATGCAGACCTGTGCTCCAAGCCTCCAAGGCTATTTTCATCACCGATGATGTTGGTCCAAAATACAGTTTGGTGGACTGACCACTGAGTACTATGTACAATGACGGCTCACAAAACAAATGGGTGGTAGAAATGTACTCTTGTTGGGCCTTGGATGTGCATGGTAGAGTGGAATCACTGACTGCTGCCACCTTTGATGGCATAGAACTACTCTGTCTTTATTGATCTCATGGCTAAATCAATAGTTGACAGTCCAAACTGGCACATGGTTGAATTTGGGATAAGGCCATGCTGGCTAGGGTGTTCAAACGAAGTGTAAGGCAAATTAATTTTTTTGGAAACAACTTTATCATTGAGATACACAAACAGAAAGTCCCAGTCCCTCAGCACAAAGTCCATTAGGCGTTGGAAGGTCTGTGCTGTGTTTTTTAGTCCAAACAACATTCTCAAGAACTCAAACAGGCCAAAAGGTGTTATAATGGCTGTCTTGGGAATGTCCTCAGGCCGAACCCGTGTTCTGACAAACTGAGCACCCCAACCAAGAGACAAAGTCTAGACCTTTGTCCTCATCCAGACTGAACATCAGGTAAACCCGGACCCTTTTCTATTGAGCAATAAATTGCTAGTGATGTTGAATATAAAACGTAGCTGGAGATCATGCAAAGCTATATATTTAGCTTTTCTCCCCAACAGAAATTCAGCAGTTTGATCCCCTCCCCCCTCTTTACTTGGAGTAAACCTTAGACAGATGTGTGAGATGTGTTGAACACTGGGCAGCGTTCAGGCAGCATTTCATTTCATAAATTGAGGGAAAAGTTAAAACTGGTGGTTAATTAATGGTGGTAAATTAAAAAACATTGCAAATACATGTTGATAAAAAGTTATGTTGTGATGTTAATTAAATGTGACTATGAGTAGACATATCTTACCAGTAGGCAGAGTACAGCGGGTCTGAACATTCCGTTGCCAGTGAGGTGAAGACACCTTCTGTGTGGAATGGGAACCTTTAATGGAAAACTTTGAGGAATGTGTTTGAGGATGTGGGCATGAATAAGTGGGAGGTTATTCATGTGTGTTTGTCTTTGACGATGGAAAAGATGGCCTTGGAGAGACTATCAAACTCATGGGTTGCAGTGAGTGCACTGGAAAAAGTAATAGCAAACTCTCTTTACTCTCTTTATCTGGTACTGTGGCTAAGTGGTGAGCACTAACAATTCTCAAAAACGAAGCAATAATTACGTTCACCCAATTAATACCAGCGTAGGATCCTTTAGTTCTGATGACTTGGAATTGTGTCATACAGGTAGATACTGCCGGGTGTACTATCAATTGGTCAGTCCGAAAATGTCAGAAGGTGCTTATTCAGGGGTCTTAAAACCAGGAGACTCCCCACCCAGAATATCTTAGTTAAATTAAGTACTGTGACAACATAATAATAGTTTTGTTTTATGTAGATAGTTTCATCTGTTGATTTCCTGCAGTGCATGCCCTGAATTCTACCTGTGCAAACCACACTGAAGCACCTTGCTCTTGAAACTATAAACTATGAACTGTCTATAAACTGCTTGCTTTAACTACTACTAGTTCTTTCTTAGTTGTCAGCAATCTTACCCTCAGCAATTTGGTGTAACCCAATGATTACGGTTGCAGAATCTTTACAGACACAATTCGGCACACATACAAAACAATAGCATGATTTGAATGTGATAATAGAAACGTTGCCCCATGACGTCAATGGACCCACAAAGTGTTGAAGGCATACTGTTGTATGTAACGGGAATTATGACCCTACAAGCAGTTAAAATAGCTTAAACAAAGGGTGTCTTGGCAGCATGTGAGAATGAGGTGTGCAGAGGCAATCACAGCAGAAGCCTCATGGGAGCCTTGCTTAATTTAACTAGCGCTTGTAGTTATCTTGTCGCTATCACATAGAGGAACTCTCGTTTAATATAACTATTGCTTTTTGGAATGCTTGTTTAATATAACTATCACTATAGGGTACTGTTGTTTAATATAACTAAAGCTATAGGGTACTCTTGTTTAATATAACTATCGCTATAGGGTACTCTCGCTTAATATAACTATCACTTCATGGTACTCTCGTTTAATATAACTTTCACTCTTTGGTGTTCTTGTCTAATATAACTATCACTGTATGGTACTCTTGTTTAATATAACTATCACTCTATGGTGTTTGTGTTTAATATAACTACTCTACTACTCTTGTTTTCCTACTTCATGAGACAATTCATTCGTTGATCATAAGTCTACAAAGGATACTGCTTCATTCACTTTTCAGAGTGAATCCAGAATTCATTAAGACCCCCAACTGTTGGCAATTACTGACGTTAAAAGCTCAACGTGTGACATACTCCAAACAACCTTTTATATTAACTGACTGCAGAGAGAGGATTTGCTTTTATCATGATCTTGGCTATACTTGTTTTGGCATATTATAAATATTGTTACTCCACATGCTAAATGGCTGTGGACACTGTAGAGAGTTTTAGTTAGCGGGCATGAACTACAAATGCATGAAATTCCGTGGAACAGTTCCAAGTGACATCAGAATTTTTATGGCAAACAGCTGCTTCATGGTTAGTAACAACGTCATGGCGCTTCCCTGCTTTGTTAAGTCTGGGACATTCTGCAGCTAGCAAAGAATGTAAATATTGAACATTTTCATGCACTGTTTTGGGAACAGGAGCCCAGACCATTAAGCTAACAGTAGTTAATATTGTTTAGATGTGGAAAACATATTTTACGAATGAACTATGGAACATTTCATATCAGCTGGAACAAATAAGTGAATGCATTTTGAGGGTGATAATTTACAATCTTTGGAAATATAAATCTCTAAATAGCCCAATTGAAATATATCCCATTTCTTTTTTTTTTTTTTACATATTTCCATTTGTTATTTCAGTCCCAAGTTGTAATTGTATTGTAAGGAATTGTATTATACTTACTTTGGACATACACAATATTATTCATCCAGGAAAGCAGTTTAGTGACGGACAAATAAGGTGACGTTTGCCTTGAATGTCGTTTTGCATCTCATTTGATCAACAAGTGAAATAATTGGATGGAGAATAAGGGCACTATCCCCGTTTACCCTGATAGGTCTTTCTCGTGGCTGTATTGATTGACATCCACTCGTCTGATTAAGGTCCCCTAATGTGTTTAGCCCGCCATGCCTGCTGCTAACATTAACACATTAACTATTGACCCGCTCATACATTTGGTTATCAATTACCTTTATTAGACATGCATGCAATTACTGACCAAAGCAGTGAAAAGTAATCAATCCAGAGTCAGATGGTCAGAACCCTGAGATCAAATACTCTGTGTATGAATAATGATGGTCGTCAGTGCATGGGGAAATGTTTTACACATTATCAAGAAGCGCTTGCTACTGCATCTACGTATGTGTACCTTATAAGTGAATATAAAAAAAAGAAGATTTGCTCAATGATGCTGGCCATTATTGATTTGTACTATAATGCAAAACAAAATGTTTATGTGGAACAGCTAGGCTCTTGATCAGGAATGGATCTGGCTGTAAATATGAAGATTTAAATACCAGTGTGCTACAATTTATATAATTATAATAAGTGACAGAATGATAATTACTGATGATAAAACATGATTCCTCAGAATGGATTGACAGTGTCAGTTTGTCTCTCCTGTGCCTATTTTCATTGTCATCCCCAAGGCTTGAGGCGATGCTAGTATGTGGCCGTAATCAAGAAGGATGGAATGTTTTATAATGCTTAACACCAAGTGGAGAACCTTTTTACCATTTTACACCATAGTCTTATACAGACAGTACACCGCTGTTCCTGCATTGCAAGTCATTGGATTTAATGCTTTAATTGCCACTCCTTAAAGGTTAAGGCATTAGTCTGCATTGTCCTCCAGAACCACTGATATAGCAACACTTCCCACTCTTTACCTAATTTATACATTTCTATTCAGAATCATTTCAAAATTTATTAAGGGGACAAGAGGGCTACTTATAAAAACATTTAAGTGTATTACACTTTTTATACTTTTATGCTTGAAATACTTTAACTGCCAAATAATTAGCTTTCTATGTACTGTATATTGCCTTTGTTAAAGACACTTTCTTTGAATCTCATAAAAATGTCATGCATTTGCCATCTGGACAGTATACTTTCCCATGTCTGCCATCACTTGTGCGCTAGCGGGTGGTTCGATGGCCGTTCCGATGCCTTCAAACGGTTCTGTATCATATTAACCACTCCACAGCAGTCTTCTGCCGCCGCCAGAACCCTGCTGTGCTGCCCTCTGCAGAACAGCTGCTCCCTTACTACATGCTAATCCATTGTCCCATAAACATGTAATTCTATAACATCAGCATGTTTCAAAGCTTTCCCTTTGTCATAAGGATTCTGAGAAGAGAAACTTTTCTGTATTACTGTCGGTCTCGCCTATCCTCCATTAGATCAGGCCAGGGGTTAGGAACCCACAGTTCTTCAGACACATGTGGCTCTTTAGCCCCCCCCCCCCCCTGTGGCTGCCTGGGTAAGCCCTAAAAATCATTGTGTTTTCATTTGTATGTATCCAATCTTGAAATCGTTACCCAAGCTTCTTAATCCATCATTTTCAGGGGCGGGAGAGACAATCGCAGACTGATGTGTTTCATTTATGAGTGATAGGCTATATCGTGTCAGAAATAAAATTTATTATGGGTAATTATGTTGAAGGCTCTGTAGTTTCTGTTTTAATAATCATACTGATACTGTTGCTTATAAGACAGGTGGTCTTATAACACTGCGTTTTTCACAACTTTGAACTCGCCAAACTTAAGGAAAACTGCTTGTCGAAACTAACTGAACATTCGCAGCGCCATCCATTGGGTTCCATTATATTAAACACAGGAAAATTTTAAAAAAATGTAATCTTCGACCTGTGTTGTCTTTATACTACGCAGTGTGACCCACTCTATATAGACGCTCTACTGTACCTGAGTTGGACTCAGACCAAGAGTGGATCTGAAACCCCTGCCCTGACCCCCTTTTTTTATTATGAACTTTTCCCCATAGACAGATTAGACCAATAGAATCGATTGGTTGTAGGTCCAATGTCAATCAACCAAAATGTTACTTGGTAGACTACAGCCCTAGGACTAATATAGTGGATTTATCTTAAAATGTCTCTTCCACTACTAAAGGGCTGGACCCTTGCACTAGGCACTCATGTAATCCTTCTAATGCAAGAAAGATAAAAGTGAAAACATTTTCTTTATCCTAAATAAGTCATGGAATTACAAAAAACAACAAAGGAAAATGGAAGCAGGAAAATCAATCAACATGTTTTTTCCTTCAGTTATTAATAACCCACTTCTTAGTACCCATGTCTTCATACAATATTTCAGAAACATGTTTGTATTGAATGTGCCTGTGTTTGTGTGTGTGTGTGTGTGGATGGGTAGGCAGACAGAAACTGAGACAGTTAGAAAGAGAGAAAGAGAAAGAGTTAGGTATGTAGGTATTTCTTTCTTTATTATGAATTTTCAGCAGCAGCCTTATTTGACTGGCTGAGAAAAATATGTGCAATACACCTCCCTTCCTAAAATGTTAAATTGAAATAAAATGTCCCATTTAAATATGATTTTTCACAAGGCTAAAATCAAATTACAAATTGTGTGTTTTGCGTGTGCGTGCCTTTGTAGCGTGGCTGGTTTGTGTGCACGCGTGCTTACGTGTGCCTCCATGTGTTTGTGTGCGCATGTGATGAGTGTATAGTGGCGTGAGCCTGTGTATAAATAGGTGCTTGGAGCTACAATATTGGAGGAAGTAATAACTCTTAATGTTGGGCACTTGGGAGCTGTACAGGGCCTCATTATCTCCCTGAACGCCGTAGGCTTTGCCATGTTCTCACCTTACGCCCACCACTGACCTATGACTCACCGAGCCTTCTATCCCCATGCTAGACCTTTATTACATTACCTTAATCACACAGCTTTATGTTAGGAGGGAGGGTTGGAGGGCAGCCCCCTCCTCCTCCTCCATCACCACCAGCCGTCACTGAGCTCGTCTGACGAAGGCTGCAGCAGGTGATGTGCGTCCCGCCGTCCTGTGTGTCCATGTGTGCATTAGGAGAGGGCTGCGATTCTCTAACTTGATGTAAACAATGAAATGGCGTGGAGTGTGTGTGTGCGTGTGTGTGTGTTTGTTACCGTCCTGTGAATGGTGCTGCTATCCATATGCTTGTTCTTTATTTCTTTTGGCAGATCAAATGTTTGTTTATGTATATGTGCTTTTGGAGAGAAGAGGTGTTATTGAATCGAATAATTAATTTATGGTACATTTTCTACCCAAAGCCTTAATGACCTCCCACAAGCCAGCTCAGGAACAACACACATCTGGAAAGTATTATTTTTACTCTATTGTAAAGTTAACAAACGCCTGTATTGAATATTCTTCATTTCTGTTTAACTCCTTTCACACGTTGCTTGTTCTCACTCAGAAGGAATTGGCAGAGAAATTGAGGGCCTTTACCTTTGGCATTGGACTTGGCCAATTAGGCTGTGATACATTATAGACAAAAGGATTGACAAATAGACATATAGACATAGGACGCTCATGAGGTACTGATCTATTAACATTGTATCTTAAATGGCTCATTTACCCACAGCCCACCACTGATTTATGTGATAATCACTGAGTAGGGCTTAATTACTTTATGCATTTTTTATGGTATGCAACAAGCCAAAATGACTCGATTAATTATAATGAACTGTTATTGTGTGCCCCTTTTCTGTCAAGTATGTTTAAATGTAGCTAGGTAAATGTTCTTGGGACTTTAGGTATGTATATCACTGATATACTGATATATGAAGACAAATGCTATTTTGTATCTTATGCAATGGCATTCCTCTACTTATTAGCTGATGTTTGATACATGGCCAATATAACAAGAGAATAAATGTCTGCATTTAACTTCTATTTTGGACTCAGATGTTGTATCATTTTTTACCACGATTGCTCATTTGTTATTATTTGTTAAACACTTTCATACACTCTTGCCAATAATCTATGAGGGCACAGTATTTACAAAGAAATCATAAATTATGCATCCTCAATGTGTTGAGGACCTAATTATCACATTTATCACACTTGGCGATGACGTTTCAAGACGCCTTTCTTCACTAACAAAATGTTGATTGTGTAAGCAGAACATAGAACTGAGTTTTAAATCATAAGCTATTCCTCCTTGTACAGACCACTTCCACAACTATTTACCAAGGTATTATCATGTTTGCCTCAAACCAATGGACAATATGTGCATAGAGGAATCAATGTCAATTTCCTGTGGGAATGTTCAGTTCAATATATGGAGTTTTCGAGTTGTTTGTTGGATCTTGCCCTTTACATTTCATCTTAGGAATGTTTAGGAAACAGACTGTAATTAGATGTGGTTCATCGTTAATATCTGAACTAATCTGCTTGTTATTGTAATTGGTCATTTATTTATTTAATTCACATGGCTGCTATTCCCCCCATCTGTTCACTCGTTTTCACTCTATGATGTTGTTGTGTGGTGTTCGTCCTCTGAAACAATTAGTCCTTATCTTACATGTGTCCTTTCCACACCAATAAGTGTAGTGTTGAAACAACATGTATTTTTGGAAATCCTAGTCATGAAGGAATGCTTAGCTTAAGATTCAAAATCGAGAAACTGATCGTCCTCATGTCCTCTTTGTCAAACATGTGAACGTGAACACCAATCAGGACTCAGTATTGTGTTTGACGTAGTTTCCCTCTCTCCATCTCCCTTATCTCTCTCTCCCTCTCACCCTATAGCCCCACTGCTGCCCCCTACAGCTTAGTGAGAGCATTGCCTGGGG
>JAOPUD010000035.1:11202533-11216525 GCA_027122715.1 Trisopterus minutus
CAGCTTAGTGAGAGCATTGCCTGGGGGGGGGTGGGGGGGAGAGGATTCTCCTCTTCCAATAGAATGTATGATTCCTGGTAGATTATCAATTTAGTTCTCCAGGACCAAATGCACTGAGGACATGATAGAGGGAATGGTACATATAGACGATCCTGTGAAATGTAGATACAGTATGTTTAAGAGATCTGGCTGTGTTGTGTAATGGACATAGAGTGACAGTATAGCAAACGCTGTTCTCTGTTACTACAGGGATTCCTGTTTGATGTTGGCTTGTAAATCTCTCTTCTCTCTCTTTAAATATGATCCAAACCAGGTGAAGCCCCATTTGTGTTGAGGTACACCTTTGGGGAGATGCAGCACATCAATTGCTGAGGAATCTCAAGTTTCCATTTCAGACAGTGTCAACTGTCACAGTTCTTATTTCCCTGCCTTCTTTTCAAAGCCATATTAGTGAATGTGCTGTAATCCTCCTATACTTAATATACACACACATAGGCCTACTGTACCTTATGATAGTAATCTATCTTTGTATGTACGTTGCATGTCTTATTCTTTGGTGTTTTACAGGTAGTAATGATAAAGACATTCATAATGCCAAACATATGGTTCTTCTCTGGGACACACACATGCTAGATATCTAGTACCATCTAGTACAGTTTCAGGATACGACCGTCAGCAGGCGTTCAGGTTCTAATGCCTCTATTGAAAAAAATCAAACATATTTTTCAAAACAGATACTTCTTCTGCGGAACACAGCATCTCCATGGTTACTGGTGAGAGAACACAAGTGAAGTTGTTAACTTCCACACACTCCAATGTCTCAACCCTTCTTGTAGATACTCCTCTCCTGCAACATAAATGAGACGTCACGTTGACGTGTGCATATTTCCGGTAAGAGGAGTCAGGGCCGGGTGACTGCGAGGAAAAACTGATCTCTATTTCAAGCTCTTATGCCGACACAGCACTTCACACTGACCACTGGCCATTACGCATCCAGAGACATCTCTCATACTGTCCAATTTGCGTGCAAGGCACCGCAAATAGCCCCGCACGTGACAGATAAGCTTTAAATACATTGTCCAAGATAAATAAATGGTTAATTGCTGCCATCGCCGACGTAAGCGGCCTGTTTACCTTTACAGCCTGGCTGGCTGAAACGTGCCCGGGCATCCCGGGCTGTTAGCACCGTTTTTTCCTCAGCTTTATGATTTAATCCGAGAGTTTTGGCAAGCGTTTAAACATGACAGCACCAGTGATGAATCAGCCGCTCTGTGGTGGTTGGAGACGGAGGTGAGAATCACACAGAGACCAGGGAGATGGCAGGGACACGCAGGAAAACACTGATAAGCGTGAGGCTTAGAACCACGAAACTACGGTTCATTAAGCAGATTGAATTACCTTTGTTTTTACAGTGGGGTTCTCCCTCCGTCTTAATTCAGCGAATTGTTGAAACGCTGGAGCAATCCGTGCACACACACCCCCCCCCCTTCAGGAATCTCATTAATTTATACTTTGTTGAAATGTAAATATTTGAATGTGAGGATGTGCAAAGGCCATCATCGTAGCGGTGAGATCTGTTCCATACTTGGATCATGTCTGAATCGAGGAATGCCTTCCCGGATCCGACGCGTGAGGAAGGGCCTGCATTCATTCATGGAGCACCAGAGGGTTGGAGTTACATCCATGTAAATATTGGAGCAAAGGGTTGCTCCTGGAGCCAGTATGTAACCATATAAGACATGCTCTCTTCATCTACGTGATTGATGCTCTAGACTTGGAGACTATGCTCTGGCATTCCTACAATATTCCACCAAATACCATGACATGATAGTTTTCCATGCCTGTGTTTGGTTAGTGAACCGAGGTATCTGTTTAAAACATTACATTTTATGATAGTTATGTTATCCATTTTGTGTCTCACTGCGTTCTCCGAGCCAGAGGTATCTAGTGGCATTCTCAGGCCATGACACAGCAGTTAAGTCAGAGAGGTATGGCCATTCATAACACTTAAGCCTTTCCTGTTCTTGTTATTGAGCCAAAGAAAACAAATGTGTTCGGGAAAAACATTGCTCATGAAAAAGCATTGTCAGTGAAACAAATTCCAGTTATTGATTACAATTGAACACCAATTAGTAATCTGGGAATCAAATTAAATAGTTAAATGATCATGAATAATGCTGACATTGTTATTTTTTAATGTTTGTATAAATGAGCTTGGCTTCTAGCACATACAATTCTAAGATATATCATTAGATGAATAATTTTTTAACATTTTATAATTTCATGTCATCACAATGATTGTATTAAAATATGGAAACAAACAAAGCATTACAGCTTCAAAAAAAATATTTTTATGCATGAATAGTCCCAGCGTTCAGGGACAGCATTTTTTTTTCCACGCCTTGAATGATCGTTCGTGGTTCTTTACACGAGAGATAACAACTTTACACAAACAAACATTAGTATATATTTTTTTTTTTCATAAATTGCTATCTTGTACAACTACTACTATTGCCCTACTATTTAGTTTTATTTGTTATATAATTACAGAAACAATATTTTATTGAAGACTTTTGCTTGCTTCACTGGCGTCTATTAAATCAGCTCAAGGCAAATGATAATAGTCCACATTTCTTCCAGTGTTGGAAGATTATTCACACAACATGCTTCCTTTACACCATGTTTTTAATCAATATCTATGTTTTATATTCTAGTTTTCATATCTTATTTGTATGTGTAATATAGCACATCCTTTATGAATGCAAGGACTATATATCCAGGGTTGGTGTCCCTGGTCTTAACATGACAGACACAGAAACAAGGCCAATACAGCTCTCACTCCTGTTTAGAACCACCACTTTTAGCTCTTCTCCTCAGTTAAGCCACCAATACCTTCTCACAACCAAAAAATATCTTAACATTTTAAGTATCATCAAATATTACATACTGTTTTTGTATGGTTTCTTCCAATAATCAAATTAATTATTTTAATTAATATGCAAGGTAGGATATAGTCTTATTGTCGTCATATTATGACGAAATGTAATATACCTGCATAAAGGATATGAACTTCAAAAATATTTTTGATATAAAGCAGTGAGTATGCATGGAATCTCAGCAGAGAGGTTAATGAAATGAAGTCAATATTTGACTGCATGTGATCACCATAGAAACCATAGGCTACGGCGTCATAGAGCAACTTGCCCATCAGTAGCCATCATTCCTTGTTCCTAGCTACATGTTAAACCTCCACTTTTTATGTTTTCCCATTAGCAAGCTCTAGTGGCTTGAGTTGTAGCTACAGTAAGTTAGCTGGAGCATTTTCTCATTATGGGGGGTTAGGGTCAAGATTGGACCAGAACAATTTACAGAGAAAAAAATCCTGGGGGATTGACTCATGGACAGGCATGTTTTACTCTTGAGAAACGTTCTAGTTCAGATATATTTTAATGGAGTAAAAAGCTGCAGTGGAAAAGTAAGCCAGGTTTTACACTTGCACTAAGAAAGACCATAATGTGTGATTTGACGTAGGTCCAAATCACAAAAAAAGTAAAGGCTGCCCTTTGTTTTGTAGTATTCTACTTTTGCTTATTTTCCTCGACAAGCAAGTGGAATAATGAATACAATGTATACAATAGGGTCCTACTGATAGAATCTATAGAATCTAGAATCTATTTTGACCTTATTTTTGACTCCTTTTAATAATGTTTTTATCTTGCTAATGCCTTCTTTGTATTTGTTGTGTGCCTTGTTACAAGTCATTTCACCATTCAGAATGACACTGTGTTATATAGTGATTATGAAACACTTTAAAACAATTATCACTAAGTGGCCTTTACTTCCAAAACTTAAGGAAAGTTAAAATGGCCTACATCTCAACAGTGAAGACATTTTCTTCGGACAAATGTGCTTATTGTATGTCTCTTACTAAATGCCTTACTAAATTAGAGACTTACTTAATGCCCTAAATGTAAATGTAAGGCTATTGTGCCATAATTTATTGGAAACACAAACATTTGGGCAACACATGTTAAGTACAATACGGAGAAGTACTCAAAAGAAGCAGCGGTTGCTAAGCTACTGTACGACCTTCTGTTGAATCAAAGATGGTGGAACTTCTAAAGAAAGATGTCAGGGCAGGGCATGGAAAATAACCCCTAGACTTCAGCGGTATAATGATGGCATGACAAGTTTATTTCTTACAATCCCTCAGAGTCTGGTAAAACCATCCCCCAAGAAAGGTTATTCATTCAATCAATATAAATGTTGTTCCAATGCAAACAAGTGAACCTTTCTGAAACGTCCATTGGCAATAGTAGTAGTAATAGCAGTTAATATGCACAACAATAACAGTTGTTGATTTTGTTACATAATTTAAAGAAAATTATTATTGCTTTTTTTATAATTTGCAAATTGTATAGTTTTAGAGATTTAGAAAATCAATGTATATTTTATATATATTTTATATATAAATATAGGCCTGCCATTTACCTGCAAGTAGATGAAAGCAAGGGATTTCCCAGAGAACCTCAACTCCCACTCACTTAAATTCCCATTACTGGAGCTGGCTTTCATGTGCATTGGAATAAAGGAATTTAATAGTGTGCATCAATTCTTGGTAGGCAATTAATGACTACGATGTCGTCAAATAAGTGATTTGTCTACGATTACTGCCCTGGGAGAAACCTTATTCGTTTTCTCATAAACACTTCAGATGAATTGCATGCTCCAGAGAATCCTCATTGATAAAATGTCATTGAAGTATGAATAAATGATGGAAGTGTGAAAGTATGTAGCTTCTAATTAAGTCAGAGTTTCAAGATGGAGATGGAAAATGTCATCCTGACATGGCTTGCCCAAGAGCTCGAAAGGGAGGGGCGGGGGAGAGAATGACGCATCTGCCTAGGTGTTGTTGAGCAGCAGACACAGGCACAAAGAAATAATGAAAGGAAGCGAGAGAAAGGCTCCACATTATCTATGTGTTGGTCGCTGTCTCCAAGACAAAGCAGAACACATGGGCTGAGTATGTGTCAGGCAAAGAGTAAGAAGATCACGTACAAATAAAGATGTATACTCATGGTTTCTCTTCCTATCTTGAGTATTTAATGGTCATCTGGAGGCTTTCGTCCTATCTCATTATAACACCTGTGATAGCACACTGTTGGTGAAAGCCAGCCTGGATTTGGGTTTGCTTGTTTGAACCAACGACTAGACTGGCTCTCTATTGAAAAATAAATTATACCTACGGGAGACAGCATATGGAATCCAGTCATTCCAGGTTGGTTCTCCACTTCAACCAAAACATGTTTACACTCTTCGATACCATTCTCTTCATACCCCTGCTGACATACGTTGTGTCATTCACTGGCGTCTGTTAGCCCACTGCACTTAATGCTTAGACTGCTGGCGTCTGTCTCTATGATAAATGGAAGAAAAAAACAAGTCACGTAAGCATGCAAAAAAAAAATAGCACCTTAGTCAAACTTAGGTTTGCATTACATTTTACAATCACTCGTCGTAGATCTTTGAATAGATGTTTAAATCTATCAGTAGTAATGACGTATTTAGTAACATATACAATTATATGAGCATGTCAGCAGTAAAAGCATACATGCGACACACTCAAAATAGTATAGTGATTTTAAACATGACTAGAAGTTATGTAAAGGTTAGGTTAGGTAAAGCAGAAGCAATACCTAATCCGTTAAAATATTGGGAGGGTACCCACATTATGTTAAAACAAAATAATATATTTTTTTTAAACAGAAAAAAAAACATATTTAGATATGTTAAAAAAGAAAATATATATATATATATATTTATCGCAAACTTTTGAGATTTTTTTTTTTTTGTAAATCGTGTAGACACGCTTAAACTCCAAGTGTGTTCTGCAGTATCTTGAGGAGGCCATTAGCGATCATCTGTACTGCATCACTCTTATGTAAAATGTTTTCAATCCTACAATCTAAATGTAGGTGTTCATCAGAATCATTTGTTGACCCATTACTATATGTGCGATATATGCTTCCACTTGGTGTTTTTATCTGAAGTAAGGAAATTTGTCACCCTGGAGCCAACATTCATGAGGCAGCATGATAAGAACACTCCAAAGCTTTTGGAGCTCTTCAGCATCACAGGAGGGGTTGGTCAACGAAATAAAGCACATCATGATAGGGAGAGTGGACAGATTGGAATGTATTCCAAGCTGCCTGTCTGAACTCAGTGTGAGGGTCTTTTCACTCCTTTCTATATTCAAGGACCCGTGTGCTGTGGTAGTGAAAAGGAGAGAAGTGAAACTTGCCTCATCCAGTACATGGGGGAGAGTGTAGAGTAACTCATCACTGACCACTATGCAATTACTGTGTTGTTTAAAAGTCCTTACTTGGTTGGTTTTATTTTGAGCACACAGTACACGTGAGAGGAGCATTAGGAGGCGAGTTACGTCCCAAAAGTGCTTTTATCCACCCCAGGTTACTGCTTGTTAATGCATATCTAGATGCTTCCTCCAAACACCATTTCATGCTGGTAACACCAGTTGGTGAAAGAGAATTGGATTATCCAATTGTTGATAACTCAACAATTGGAGAATTGTTGAGTTATCATGGTGAGACACAGTTTTTCTTAATTTTGACTTGCAGCACACAGCCAAGAAAGATGTGTTGGCGTGCTTGCCATTACCCTGATGCAGTCAACGTCATCATTGAGGGGACTCCTCTGGTGGCTAGGCCCTTGGTAACATGGCAAGAGCATTCTGCTTCCTCCTGAGCCTGACTAATGGCCTCAATCTTTGGTATCCGAAAGCAAATTGTGCACTTGTTTAAAAATATTTAAATGACCTCCACTTCTTTGTGGGACTGGACACAGGCTTTACAGAAATGACAAGAGATATGGAATTAGTCATGGATCATTCAGTCTGCCTGGGTTGCCTCTGAGCTGCCTTTGGTTTGTGTTTGCAGTGAATGTGTGAGAGACCTTGGCAGATGGCATACTGATGTTATAAGAACAATTCATTTTTAAGTAAACTATTTGCTGTGATTTTATGTGATTTTGTTGTATTTCCCACTATTTCGTTAATAGACCTTATTAGGCTTCACAGAAACTAAGAGTGTATCTTATTTATAGATCTTTCATAATGTTTAATCATTATGATGTGGATCTCCCCTTGGTCTACCTATCAGACCAATCTCATACTCCTTCAAAGCCATTTTACCTCATCTGCTTCAGAAGCATTGTATCTCTGGTTATCATATCCACAGCCCCTCGTTCCCCCTTCGTGTTGTAATGTGTTGAGTTATGTCCGCCCATTCGGCTGGTTCCCATATGAAGCACCGTCTCCATGGTCAGTAGGGGGCTGTTGGTTCATACGTCTGGCTGGCAGCGGCTTATTACTACGCTCAACCAGCTATGGGCTACCATCAAGATTGAACCCATTGACCATGTATATAACCCATATAACCCATGGACCATGGCCATAGCCGGCCATGGTCTCCTTGTAGGAGACCTTGTAGGCCTGTCGCCTACAAATTCAAAGTAAAAAATGAATGGCAGTGAATGAAGCAGGAAATATTGAAACATTGTGAAGTTAAAAGGATACGGGTAAATTCAAAGCAGAATAACATTCAGACCGAAGGTGTTAGAGAAATATATTGACACAAATTGCACAGAATGAATTGACATGGCTGCCAGTATATATTTGGCCAACAATTTAGGAACCTATTGGCAGTATTTAGAACATATTTGTGGATATTTGTGAGACTATATTTCAGAGTTTTGTTGTCTCATGTCGACAATAATAACAATTACATTTGATTGATTACTACAGTCCCACATATTTCCATTGATAGTTTATGTTATTGTACATGTTTCAAATTGTAAAAGATTACACTTAGATTGCATTATTGAAGTAATCAAAAGATTAGTTTTCCTTACATAGAGGGATAGAAGTTTATAATGCATGTCGGCACAATGTGAACCATTGCGGTATCACGCTATCAGTTATGACTTGCTATGTCGTGCTGGAAATAGAAAGGGGCTTCTAACAAAATATACTCTAGTTTGAGAGGGAGATTGATTGTTTGCCTTATCACTGTTAATTATATAGGGCAAATGTATATTTTCACTCCTACATCGCCTCTCCTTGACTCTTCATAACACTATCGTTATACACTCAAGAACAAAACAAAATCGTAAGTCTATGGGGAAGCCTTGTTGAGTTGCCTTGGCGGGAATATGTGCGTAAGAAAGGTCCAATGACGTCATACAACCCTCTGATGTGTTCTGGTGGAGCACACTGGCTAACAAATTATTCATTAGTTGGAGACAAGAAGGGAGACTGGAAATATCAGCTATACTTAGGACTACAATGAACTTTGGAGCTATAAATGGACCATGCTGGTTCCTTCAGATGGCAGTGCCATGGCATATCTATGTTGTATATTTTTATATCTTTCATTCGTCTGCATGTCTCGCATTGACACACTTCAAAACATGCATTTTGCAGAATGTTCTGTTTTTACTTACTGGTCTATGTGACTGTTAAGGTCAATTTTGTAATGATTGTTAGAAAGGCGACTGTGATTCATCAGCTATTAATGAGGGCTCTGTGAGGATATCTGTTCTGGTTGACTAGACCTGCCTCAGTATAAGACAATATAGATTGTAGACTGCTCCCTTCTCATTTCTGATCTATAGAGAGAGATTTGTCTCTTAAGTATTTATTCTATAAGGACTCAACTTGGGTCTCGTAAAAATGTTAACTCAACCTAAAAAAAAGTCCACCTAAACAAATATATTTGTTTTTCAATGTCCATACATCTTCATTTCCATTAGACAAGTTGGTCAAATTGCCAAATTGTGAAATTGCTTTGTGAACTGTTGAATTTTCTTTGTGGATCAAGAGACGCACGTGCAGTCATTGACGTAGAATGTCAAATGGTGTCATGGTGTTTCAGATGTGCGATCCACACACTACCAACGTGTCTACTATGGTTTCTTCATCAGTGGTGGAGTGAAGCAGTTCAACTCAGCACTTACCCTTACGCTTACCCTCTTGAAGAAAGTGTGTCCCTGGCAGAATAAAGCATTTATTTTGATAGATGAGGCAAGTGTTATTTTGAAAAACCTTATTGATAAAATTACACAAGTGAAATGATATACAATGATATATGATGATATACAATCCACATCTTACAGCTCTATCTCCAGGTGGCTCTGCAAATCGCTACAAGCAGCTAGCCTTGTGGTTTGTTTTGGCGTTATATGTCACATTATTGATGTAATGGTGCTGTGCACTGTGTGTTTTGTATATAATATAAACAAATGAGCGCATTGAAAAAAGGGTCCCTTAGCTAAAAAGTGCTAAGAGCAAGGAACGGCCAGGGGAGGAGAATTTATGGTTCAGGGAGAGTCAGCTATCTGCTCATAACCTGGAGAGCAGGAGGAAGCGAAGGAAAATAGTTCATACAGCTTGCACCATTTGGGTTAGCCATGCACAAAGCTCTTCTACACTATTGAGGTTAATGGGAACGCAATAAATAAATATCCATGAAAGTGGATAAAGGGGTTTCAGTGAGGAGACCTACAAAGAAACATGTGGTTGTAAACAGGTGACGACTCTCACATGTTCTAGACCCAGGCTTGGGACGTACACTGAGGAGAGTACTCCATAAGCTCTAGATGTGGACATTGCAGACAACAGCGAAGGGGCAAGAGCAGGACTCTTGGTTGTTAGAGAAAGTGGATCTAGTCTGCTTGTGTGATTTGCTTAACCGTTGAACTAGGGAGATCAAGCATACAAGGGTGACAACAGACATCATGGAGTAGGCTGAGGTACTATAAGGGACACACAAAGATATCTGGCAATTGGCATTTGCTTGTCTAACCCAGATTCAGATGAGTTTTGAAATTCAATCATTCCCTGGGTAAGCATTTGCTTTTCAATTAGCCTTGCAGGACTACAGAAGCTTAGCTTCTCATGTGAGGGGAATACACTTTTAATTACTATTGAAAGACTTCCAATGTGTTCTGTTGTTTATTCAAAACAAATGCCAGTAACTACACGACAAGATTGTAGTTTGTCTACAAACACAGAAAATTTGGCACTATTTTTGACACTGTAACTTAGGATGCCTTTGATGCAACACTAAAAGGTAACCCTCCACGTAGACTTCAGATATAGACATATATAATTTTTTTTTTTAAGTGTATCCTTTTAAAGATGAATTGGGCACCCTGCGAGGCATGACAGATCGGTTCTGCCAAACTGTTCATGGATCCTCATCCTCAAACTCGTCGTTTTTCAAACTCAGAAAAGTTCCAGATGCAATCCACAGTAGAATGGAGGACAAGTTGGAGCATTTACAGAAACCGGGCATTACAGAGCCTAACATTTATTCAAACTTGGCTGTGATCATTGTTCCATTTCTGAAAGCAGATGGCAGTTTTGCATATGCAGGACTATAAGCTTACTTTCAGACAGGCCTCCAATCTGGAGGCCTACCCATTGCCACGGGTGGAGGACCTGTTTGCTAGCCAGGCAGGGGTTAGTCCTTTTAATCTTTTTATTACATGTTGTGGCCGAACAAGGACCAGCCCTGGTTAAGATTACATGTGCATTTTGGCCCTTCATGGGCTATATGTTTCTGGTGGTCATTTATGCCTCTTATTCACTGACAGTACCAGCTCAACTTGCCACGACTTAGCGTGCCATGACTTGGTTTGGTTCCAGGCATGTCGTGTTTTCATCTAGAATAAAGTACCTCTTCAACATGGGAGGGTCGTCATAGCACGCATGCGCGGAACTGCATTGACATACTTATCCACGCAACACATAAACAGACAGGGCTAGACACAGAAATGTCTCCAACTCTGTCACTGTCCACAGTGTGTTCTTGCACGCTGATCCTGCCATATTCAATAATCAATCTCTACTGTTGACTGAACGCTGGTGCTATTGTTTAAAGATGGTGTCAGGTGTCGGGTGTCAGTCTTGGACGCCTCATCATAACTCGTCCAGTGGCATCACTCTCTGGCCAACCAGAGGCCAGCAGCCTGTTTATGTCACACAAAAGTACCAGATCAGCTCTCTTGGAACCTGAGACTCTCTTGGAGGTGAGACTAAAAAAGTACCAGGTACCTCATTTTGGTGATCAAAACGCAAGAAAAGGTGGGCTAGTTGTCGAGGCGAGTTGAACTGGTACTGTCGGTGGAAAAGGTCCATTAGGTGCATTTCAAGTGGATAGAACTCTACATCTTGGGCAAAACATCACAGCCCCCAACGATTGACAAGCTGTGTCAAGTGTGGGTGACAATGGTGTCTGGGTCTGCCAGACACTATTGTCTCTGACAGAACATTTACAGGCAATCTCTTCAGGGGCTTCATGCTGAAGAATGGCGTATGCCATGTGCGCACTGATTCTTTTCATCCGGCCTCAATCGGCTTGGCATAGCGGGCCATGCAAACAGTAAAAGAGGGACTGAAAATAATGACTCACTAAATAGTGACTCATTGTGCATCCAACTCTTATAATTCCTGTTTAAGTACCGCATCACACCACAAACAACATGGGGGATCACACCAACAGAGATGCTGATGGGACAAAAGCCAAAGACATGCCTGGACCTACTGTGCCCTGTTCAAAGAGGAGGAGAGGAGAGACCTGGAACTATCCGAAACCAAGTTGTCCTGTGTCATTCATGTTCAGACTGGCTGATGGATGGGTGTTCCACAGTGTAAGGTTTGGCTTGTACAGAGTTTCAAATGAGGAGGCAAAAACTCCTTTGGTGGGCTCAAACAATTGGCATGGTGACAACATACTTCAACATGTGTTAATAGCAACAGTAGACAGTACCTGTCACCGGACCAACCAACCTTTCAAAATGCATTTTCCCAAAACTTAAATATGCAAGTGAACAAATTTGAACCCAATACCAGGGGAAAATCAAAATATTCTTAATTAAAAAACCAACAATCAAGATATATTATCAACAATATTTCCACATACAAATAATTACCATGTAAGTAATCTATAGTTATTATCAATATTGTTTTACATATTTAGTAATGTTATCTGATGATATGTTAGCAGCTTTGAATACCAACCAACAATTATGTATGCCCACTGCTGCCTAACCATAACTTTTACTGTTTAAGGACAGACTCTCGTGACTATTATACTATAACTATTAGCAGAGTTGCACAAGCACCAGCACAAACACATCATCATTGGAGTGCCCTCAAGTACATTTCCGCTCCCCTCTTCCCAGCACACATGGGGCCAGATACACTGAGCCTATGTCCTGTGGAATGTGAGACAGAAACATTCCACAGTTTAAAATTTTACCCTTTTGGTTGTGGCCACTGGAAGTGCATTGATTACCTCCACTTTTTCCCCAATCCTGAAACCTAGGTACCAAAGCTCCTCCTGGGCAAGCAAACACTTCCCAGGGTTGATTGGCAAGCTGGAGGTCTTCATTTGCTGCACCATTTGGTGATGGTGTGTCATGTGCTTCTCATAGGAGATGCAATAGATGATTACAACATCTCAGTATATTCCGCAGAGAACTCAGCCATCCTCCAGCGCATGGTCCATCCATCTCTAAAAAGTGCCCGCCCGGTGCCCAGCGCAGGCTAAACAGCATCAAAAAAGTAGAACATTCTGAAGGGTGTCTGGAAGGCTGTGAGCTACTTGGATTCTGCAGCAAGGGGTACCTCCCAGAACCCCAAACTCAGGTCCAGAGAAGTGATGTACCTAGCTCATCTCACCCTCTCCAAGACCCGTGGATTCTTGTTGTGTAGTTCTGGAGACTGCATTCAGTTCATTACAGAAGCACCTAGTAGGATCCTTCTGCATGAATGTTCAACAACAACCCATTCCCGACATTACCTTTAGCACAGTTTCTCAGTGCTTGTAGCAGCCTCTCTGGGATTCTGTGACTCGGCCTGGAGTGTTTTCCTTGAGGAAGATCTTGTGCTGAATGATTTGACACTCCTGCATCCCCCAGAGATTCTCATGGGCCAGTTCTGTCATCTGTTCCTCCAGTGCTTCTCTCACGTCCCATCCATTACAGTTCAAACAGTGGGAAGCCTGTTGAAGCTTGCAGAACCACCCGATAAGCAAATAGAAGGTAGTTTAGCCACTGGTCCCAGTCAATTTGCTGTCTGAGTCACAAACCTGCAGAGCATATTGCCCATTATGCCTAACAGTTGATAGACGTGCATGTCCCCATCAACCAAACTTTTTGGAGCATTATAATGTCTATATATTATTAAGTGTTCTTTATAATTGTACTAATAATAATACTAATAACTAATAAAACAGCAATCAACCGCAATATTCACACATATACCAGCACATAAAAAGTGACTATACAAGATTGATATTAAATTAATTAATTTGTTATGTAATATGTGGTAAAATAGACATACAGTCCCAGCATTTAAATCTGTTAACCTGCCAATTAACAATGGTAGCTTCTATAACAAACTATAACACAGTCTTTGTTGCTCTTGGGAAGCTTTCATTACCAAAAAACAATTGACATCTAGTATTTTTGTTTGTGTATACCCACAGCTTCATAACCATAGCTTTAACTCTTCCAGGACAGACTCTCATGACTGCAGACTCTCATGACTGCTACTCAATAACAATTGCAGATCTATGAGCCCTTTAATCCTGATTTGCAGAAGAATAAGCTCAATTTTAATGTGGCTTGTTTATTTATTTCATTATTTATCGTATACCTAATTATTGTTTACTGCATGCTTTTACATAGCTCGTTTTTTACGTACTGAGTTATTCTAAGCCTAATGCCTTGTTCTTGTGTGATGTCCTGATTGGCCGGACAGCTGGCTAACCTCATAAACCCATAATGAATAAACAACAGCAAAGCAATGAGCAAAAAGGAAGGATACGATCAACACACACACACACACACACACACACACACACACACACACACACACACACACACACACACACAAACACACACACA
>JAOPUD010000035.1:11228942-11242533 GCA_027122715.1 Trisopterus minutus
TATATATGAATAGGATTAGGCCTATAGTGTATACTACTATAGCATGCTAAACTATAGCCTACTGTGCATAGTATAGTCACCTACCATTATCATGCTTAACATAAGTAGTTGGTATATACTCATCATGCACATTTTGAGCTCAAAGCAAATTGAAACAATGATTTATCCGTTTTTGTTAAAAAATAACGTGTTTCCCAATTATCCATATGTTTCTTTCTCAATGTTTTTTAAGCTGCCAGTTCTGACACTGCACTTCAGGTCACGCTATATTGCACAACAATTAGGCCTAGTGCGGCAGGTTGTCCTGTAGGGTGCTCGCTGAGCAGGGAGCACGCTGTGGATGTCGGGCCAGAGGAAGGGGGACGCGAGGAATGGCTGAAAGCAGGCGGTGTAATCCTCCAGGAAACTAACCAGAACGACAAACCATTGCCATGTACTGCAAGTTTAGCGATTAAAACATTGCATTGTTAACCTTTCGCGGATACAACGAGATACCCAGGCTTGATTTGCTTATTTATGGGACAACCGAAACGAAAAAAAAAAACCGCAAGGTAGCCTACCGTTTCGTTCGCCAGGGGTGCTACTTGTTTTCATGGACCGTACGACATGGAGACGTGAGAAATGTTCATAAAGCATTTCTCGAGGACTATCTGCTACATTCGGACACTGAAAGGGAAACGCTGACATTTCCACTGTGATCCCGAATGCATTAACTATTCATATCAGTTTGTTGTGAGAGGAAAGAAGAAGAAGAAGGCTTTATCTCATGACACAACCAAGAACACAGCCACATGAAAAGTCGACGTAGGGAGAAGATTAGCCATTAAGGGACTTTTTGCTTCCACCTGACCCGAAGAGAAAATGCGCGCCTTTGTTATTTGGATATTTGTATCGTGCTATTTTCTTGGTTTTGGTGCCACTGCTCAAGGGCAGTCCACCCCGTCTATTTGTTCCCCCTCGTGCCACTGCGATAAAGATGGGCTTGTGGACTGCTCCGGGAAGGGACTTATTGCTATTCCAGTCGGTTTAAGCGCTTTCACGTACCATCTGTAAGTATTGTTCACACCGGAAATGAAATAATTGTTATAACGCTGGGATTTTACTTTTCTGCCTGCTAGACGCTAAGGCCTCTGTATTGTTTGTATCGACCTGGCTGGGACACCGCATTAGTGGTGTAGCCCAAACTTTACACCATTAGACTTGTCTGAAGAGATGTTCAGTTTCATCTAAGATTGTCAGCGCTAAGGATTTCCAGTCAAATGAGTCTTATTAATAGGCCTGTAATAGGCAGAATGGCATTCGAAATTCAAGTTTGTTTACCTTCAGCCATGCAATGTTAAGCCTAATTGTTTGTTTATTAATGAATAAACAAATCCCGTCTTCACTGGACCATCAATTATATTTGAGTCTGGTCTAGCACTGAGGCTTTTTTCATGCAGTCTACTATGAATGCATGGAGCAATGCCATATTCATATCATCCTGAAGCAGTTTAATATGCTGCACTGGTTAATCATAAACTAGTAGCCTACATAACAGAGGGTGAGCAAATCACAGGTTCGAGTAATCGTTGTACTGTCTGAAAAAGTAAGGGGCATTTTGACAATTTGTAATATAAGTTGTAATATAAGTTTGCACATGTTGCTTACACATGATTGCAGCCCCTCTTCCAGCAACTTGTTAATACACTGACTATAACTACAAGGTACCAGGTTGGTGGGGTTTCCTCCAATTCTTGGTCAGAATGACTTGATTGTGGTGGGGAGGAAACTACTTGTCATACATCTTTTGCTCAAAACCTAGCCTGGATAACTTACCCTTAACTCTGAATATATATTCCTGTGCACCACATTCACTATAGATAGTCTACCCCATATGTGAAGTGGGCTCATGTAGTGTTGTGCTTGTGTTAAAAAAGTTCTAAGCCTCGTCCCCTTTTTCTTTTCAGTTTGTGTGTTCACATCTACATACCGTTTGACACATTCATTTGAATGTGCAATAACAATGCAATATAGCCAGTTCAGGCTTGGAAAGTATGTGGAAGGTTGATTCGGTCCCTTCTCCTGTTTGTTCTCGCAGTGTCTTGAACTCTGCTTGTCCCCCTTCCACTCCCTCTCTTCTTTTATGTTGAGAGTGCCAGGCTAGGAGAGATCATGATGGATTAGTGTGAGACACATTGCAGCTGTAGACCTCTTTCCTCCTCTCACAGCTAATGCACAGATAAACAGCTTAATGAATGAAGGGAAAAGGGCAGATTTTACCTCCTGCATACACAGGCAGTGTGTTAAGGATAAACATTGATATGCGTTATTCTTTTTCATTCTACAACGTTTCCTTCATTCCTGGTTAATGTTGAAAAACAGGTGGAAATAGACCACACACACATACACACGCACACACGCACACACGCACACGCACACACCGGGATAACTGCAATAACAGACATGTTTGAATGCAGCCAATGGCTCCACATCTCTTGCAGGCTTCTCTGCCCCAGGAGTTTAGGAAATGATTCATGGGATGGTGGAGATCACTCTGTTTATTTCAGCTGCATTTCCATGCAGCATCATTCATAAACTCTATCTGTAGTTTCCTGAAGAAGGAATGTTATGACGTTTTTGATAATGGATGACCAAACAGTGGACTGATCCTTCAGGGGAACCTTGAGCAGACTCTCACCTACAGCCAAGAGCTTTGCAAGAAGTTAAAATTTGGTCAACTAAGTTTTGCCGTAATCGATGGAAAGCCATAAACATAGGGGGAAAAAAAGCAATCATGATTACTTGGCTGAAACACGTGGTGATATGTAACATAGGGATATCTCCTAACACATTCATCGTCTGTACATCGTGTACTTCCTGTGGTGGCCGAAGTAGCGAGCAACAGACTCATTACTTATTGAAGAGTTAGTTCACACTGGAGCTGTGTATCTTCTAGTGTGAACAGGCAACAAGTATGCACTGATCATGGAAAGAAAGAAAGGCGGGTGGGGGAGGGAGTGGTTCAATCAGGGGGGTCTTTCACCACATTGGTTCTTGCTTACTGGCTTGCTATTGGTGCCTGCTGCCATCCATCCTTGACTGAATGATACTTTTGTTCACGGTCAGCGGAGGTGAAAGGAGCCAGTCAGAGGGTCAGGATGACTTATGGATGGGAGAATGTTTACTTCTCTTCGTCCCTGGCTGCTACACTTCCTCCACCTCTCTCTCTCTCTCTCTCTCTCTCTCTCACACACACATACACACATACACACACACACACACACACACACACACACACACACACAAACACCTGTGTATGCGTTTGTATCCCCTTGACACTTTTTGCATCCTGTGCTAAAATATTGGCTTCCTCAACGTTGAATTAGGTTACATATTAATTTACAGTATCTGCCTTAAATACAATAATAGGAAGGCTGTGTTGTGTGGGATCATGAAAGTCAACTTGAAATAAGTGATTTTTTCACACTAGATTTCCAAACCTAGGCCAATATAAATTACTGATGCCAATATTTTAGTTACATACCTTTAAACTTAAACCAAAACTCTGGCTCTAGCGAGAAGAAAGGTGAAGCTTTAGCTTACTATACAGCTTACTGTAGTTCGAAGGGCAACAGTCTTCAAGGAAGGAAAAACACTAAGCAACTTCTTCCCCTATGAGGTCAAGGTGTTTGTTCTGTACATTTAATGTGCAACTGGCTGCCCAAGGTTGACACGCAGGTTTGATTTGCCGGTTAAACGTCATGGGGTGTGTTTCATCTCTGCCGGGCAACATTACAGTTGACACTGAATGTATAAAATGGTCAGTGCAGTCCAAATTCACAATATTGGAAGACTTTCAAGACTTTGCTCACACGGGTTGCCAGATTGAGCACTCTGATCTGATACATGAGTGCAAGCTGAGCCAAGGGCAACATTATATTTTGAGACAAGCACAGTTATTCTATTTTGAAAGTGTCAAGCAATGGCGAGTCCTACACTGTAGGTTTATCGGCTTGTTTAAAGGTTTGCTTTTATTTATTGTTTTCAATTTATAAACCAGCTCAAGTGGCATCCGTTTTGAAATTCTAATGGCCTCTGAGGTTTTTCCATCTTTCAAATGCAACTTAAACATGTTTTAGCAGGGCTATTGTCATACTGTTTTTTGGACAAGGCTTTTTAGGTTGGGTGGAATCTATATTTTGCATGATTCCATGGCTGCAGCATGCTATGTTTATGTGCCAATTCGTTCGTGCCCCATCCTAAACTCTGTTAGAGCCAATCCACACTCAGTTAGCCTCAGCTCTGGACGAACAAGGAGCACCACTTTGTCAGAAAAACACTTTGCCGGATAAAGTAACAACGCAGAAGGAAAGTGCAGCAATATACGAAGTAAACAAAACGGTTGAATCTGAGAGTGAATAACTATGTTTGGAGATAAACTGAAATCTGCCCTGAATGCTTTTTTCAGAGATGGATATGTGTTTACTATACATCCAACCAGATTCGACAAGAGTGAAGAGAGCAAGAGCGTCATTTTAGCAGTTATCTTGTATGCGTTGCAAAATACAAACTTGAAAATCGAGTTGATCTCGTGAGGTTTATATTATAGTGATTAAAAATCATCATATTGTGAAACCTGTTGTGTATTATAATGAGCTATGATAGAGGATAATGCTATCCCATTAGATGAATTAGTTTTACTTCCTGTTTTTGAAATAAAATCGTTTTTCCTTTCATGGTCTCAGGTAAATTTTTGGAAAGGGACATGGTTCAGGTTTAAATACAGTTGAGTTTTGAACAGTGCACTAGTTTGGAACAGCTTGCGTGACAGGAATGTGAACACTATGACTGAAAGCACAAAGTGCATCTGAAACGTAATGACCTTTTCTGTCATGTTGCTCACTCACAAGTACAGTTCTTTTTTTTATATGTCAATTAGTTTGATTATTTTCTTGTACTATGCAATGTTACGTTGCGATTTACTACATTTTTTTACTAAATTGTTCTTACATTATATAACTCCTTTATATCGGCATAAACCATGTACAAAGCGAGGTCAATACATTTCCACACTTTTTAAGAAAGCATAGTATGTGAAATAGCTTACTTAACCATGAGGTTACAACAATATTTATTTGTTGTGAGTTTGTCTTGGTTTTCTGTGATTTACACACTTACAAGTGCACACTCTACATGTGCCCTATCTTTATGTCATATTGAGTTGCGTGAGGGACAAGGGCCATGATGTCATTCAGGGGTTTATATCCTCAAGTGGTTGTTGGACAAACATCAATTCTGTGCTCTATTGCGAAACAATGTTTGGTCAGGTGTGAGTTGCTTTACTGTTGACATATTGGAATGGGATAGAGTGTTGTGCAAATCAGTCTCTTGTATAAGGACACACTAAAGCCATGGCCAGTAGTCAGAATATCTCCATCTTGAACTAGACTTGTACTGTCGAGGGACTGCGCTGTTTATATGAAAATGACATGTGTTTTAAAAAATAGATATTTAAACGTTTATACTGTTATAGACAGGATAATGCACTTTGACTACATAGACCCACTCATTACATTATTCCCCACTTAATTTTAAAGGTTGCTTTATCTTTTTCGGATCTGATCCCCCGCATCACAAACACGCACAGCGTAATAGCATAATTTTATGTATGAGGCCCTGCTTGGAAAAAGTGGCTGTGATATTTGCTATATTTTACAGCTGCTGTTTTCTGGTGTCCAGAGACAAGCCTGCGGGACCTCGATGAGTAAAGCAGAAATAAGAAGGATGCGGTGGGGGGGGGTGGGCGATATATGACAGAATTGTGGAAGCCTTCACTTCTCCCGTGCCCTGCATGTGGTTTTCCAACTTATTCACCAATCTTTTAAGATGATTGTTCCATAATGCAGCGTTGCATAGCCATGCGACCACCAGCGTCGCCCACTGATTGGATGCGGTTGTGGTGGTGGTAGTGGTGGTGGTGAGGGGGGGGTGGGGGCGTGCTAGTGGTTGTGGGGGTGCTGGTGGCAGATCGGTGACAAAGTAGTTGCGGGCAGCAAAAACGAAAAAGAAGATAACGATTTCTTTTTTTTTTGAAAGGATGAGGGTTGCTGAGGGCAATGATGGAGGCTCCATTGTGTAGCCCGGGGCCAAAGTTGTAATGGGATACTCAGGTAAACGCTAATCTGGGATCCAGTTGTCCTACTATGTTGTAGCAGAACTTCTGGGGGGGAGACGGTTCAGAGCATTGGGCTGGGCACCAAAATATTTGTATTATATTTTTGGTATTTCTACAGTGGACAGTGTATACGGCGTTGATCTGATACTTTTCCAGACACATTATTACTGTTTACTTATGCCGGCCGAGTCTGTGTTTGCTTTTAATAGCCGATTACACACTTACAGTTCCCCGCTTCCAGCTACATGATTGGTCAAAAAACAAACAGGAAAGGAAAGAACGAGAAACACCCCGTTCACCCAGATTGGAGCTTGTCTGCATTCAGACTTTAGGTTAATAATGTTGCATCTGATTTGTGAGACTAGGTAAACACACGTAAACGGAGACGGGACTGGGGGTGTCAACGAACACAAGGGGCTCTTCTGGGGGCCCCATGCCTGCATGTGCAGAGAGGCACTGCAGAGCGAAGCAATACGATCCTTGAGTATTCAGGTGCCCACACACAAGCTGTGGAGCGATCTGCCAGTGAAATCCAAGATGAGCAGTTGGGGAGCAATTAGGGAGGGGCCACTTGGGGGGGCTTATAAGGCTTCATTTATCTGTTAACGTTAGGTCCGTTTACTTTTTCATTGTGTGCCATCTCGTCCAGTCTGGTATCTTTGGATGTCAGACAAAAAAGTATGACTTCTTACTTTTTAACACATTGTAATCTATCAAATGCTTTGTTGTACATATTTTAGTTTGATAGGCAATCAAATAAATGTGAACGGTGATCAAATTGTCCTTTCCAAGGTGGATATCATTTTGCCATGGATGAATTTGAAATCAAATCAAATCTATATGTTCACATATTTTCTTGCTAGGAGGGGAATCAAGGAGTCTGGTGCATATTTTTCATGTTACTACATGCCCATCTTTCTTGATGTGGCTTTGAATAGCGGAGATCCCTCGGGGCAACAGCAGAGCTTCTCCCGGGCTTTCTGTTGAGCTTTGTGTGGAAGAGCATTCATAGCTCAGCCTTACTCTGAATCCAATGTGTTTTACATTTGCAACAAGTGATCTGTCAGTGCTACTACCACTGCTTTGTTCATTTAGGTTCATGTTAATGTGTTAATACACAATCACTGTTCATTATTCATATTATGCTAAGATAAACATCATTTATGCTGTCAAATTGTGATTGGTGAAACTTGAAAAACTGTCTGCATCTGCTGAGGTGAAATGGACTATGTTCTCATTCAATTATAACTATACATTAGTTACTGCATGATAAGTGTCATATAAGATTTGTCAAAGAGAAGTCACCAAAATGAAACATTTAACATCAGTCCCAGTGTTACATATTTGATAATGGTTACACAATAAGAGCTTTTATAACAAACCTGTCAAAAGAAATAGAAAAGGATATACATTTTACATTAGATAATTAAAATAGAAGAAATCACTCATCCTAATTCTTTGTGTTTCCACAGGGAGATCAGCATGAACAACATCACTGAATTGCCTGCAGACGTCTTTAAAAACTTTCCCTACCTGGAAGAACTGTAAGTACAGACCGTTTCAAGTCGATATGTTTCAACACAATAGCACTCAGTGTGTTTTCTTGGCATTAACTAGCATCTTAACTCTTCTCCGTTCTCAGTTGTGTCCTGTGAACAGTTCTGAGTAGTAGCCAAGTCGACACAAATTCTCATGCTGCTAACACACGAGAAAACAAGCTGAGGGATTTTAAAAGGGCAGTTGCAATCACAATGCATTGTGTGAGCCATACATATCCATGTGTTCATATACGGGATTACCATTTTAGTTTTGTGGGACTTTGTTTGTTTGGCCATATCTTATCTGCGGCGCTTGTTATTTCTTTACTTTTTAAAATCCCCCTGTCTGGCCCAGAGCTGGGAGTGTGAGATGACAATCTGTCTCCGTGATATCAGGTAACACGGCAGCACAGGGAAGGCAAAATGACCAGCAAGTGAACATGGCTGGCTAGTTCCAGCTCCACTTGCTTGCTTTTCTTTTTCCTTCCATTTTTTTTTTCTCACATCTTTCAGTCGGACCAGACTGTTTTTCCAAACACTCCTTCAATCTTTTTGTTAAAGGGCAATTTACTTTTCATCACACTGTTTAGAGGAATGCAAGGCAGGAAGGAAGAGAGCAAAGTAATGGTTTCTATGACAACACAGAGCTTAAAAAAACCCGCAGAAAAACAGCCAGTCCTTGCTGTTCCTTTGCTCTTTGAGGTTTTTTTGGCACAACTGCCCCAGGTAACACAGAGGGCCCGAGGAGTACATAAAGTACAACTGTCATGTTAATGTTAAATAGAATGAAATGTTCAGTCCCAGCCACACACATGTTTTTGTCATCTAAATGCAGGGGCCACTGCTTTTCCGTAGCTAGTTTTTGAAGAGAACATATATCTCTTCAAAACCTAACACTTTGATTGACACATGTTCTTAAGTGTATGTGTATGTTATTTCTAAACCTTTTGCAATGGAACAAATCCACAGTGAGTGGATGACTTGTGAGCTAAGGGTCAACGCGTAGAGGGGAGCCCGAGGGTAAACGAGAGGAGGAGACAGAGACTCAGCAACCCAAACAGGACAGATCTGAAAGAATAAACACACTGCTCCTCGCTAATAGTCACGCAACCCTCTTAAGTCTTAAATGTTCCTTCTCTCCTGTATCGCCCTGGGGCATAACTGAGCCCAGCAGTCATGCTAACGGATATGCACTGTCATCCCACAGCACTATATCTTTCTATACTTTTGAAGTCACTTGTGGGTTTTATCGTGCTTTGCTGTTCAATAAATCTTTTGTTAGCCCATATGTATTGCTATTATTATTATTGTGTCTGTCTGCTTCTGTACATTTTTATACAATAAATTAGTTTAGAACCCCTTGCCTCAAATTACTTGGGCATAACATTGGCCCCCTTTTCACATTAGCCCTCTGTATTGTTTTTCATAATATTTGTGTTTGCCAACATGAACAAGAAAACTTAAATCATAGGATTATCAACTCCCAATGGCAAAAGGGCATGTGTGTGTGTACACATGATTATAAAGGCATACTTTAGGTAAGGTGGGAGTGTGGTTACTCTGGATCATATACTTCTGGTTAGATTGACGCCTGGAGGAGAACGTTACTAATCCGCTGAAAGGACTGTACAAGAGAGAGACAAACAACACGGCAGGCAATGAAACTCTGAAGGGTATCTGAGCAGTTTGTCAAACTTGTTTAGTGACTCAGGACAGGGGCCTTAGATCGCAAAATGTCTTACTTAATGTTCTACAACTTTCAAAAGACTGTCATAGCCGCTGCAGATCTATCGGCTCCTAAAATGCGGTCGAAGTCATTGAGATGTTCCTGTGAAAGTGCTGAAATGTGTGGTCTTCCATGACTAGTCTTGCAGTGTTCATGTCAAAACACTTTTTTTCCCCCAAAAAGTCTGTCACACAACATATTTGACAAAGCTTGAGACACATGGGCTCTGCCACTGATTGGGTGGTTTGGCACTAGATGATGTGCTTGTGGATGGTTCCACCACTGGTAGCCAGGTCTTGGGTTTGTCTCCGAGCCAAGTGACTCTGGAGAGACCCGGCTTTTTAAGAAGTACTGGTAAACGATTCAGATCCTAATTTGACAGTTGTGGTCCACCACAATAACTGAAAACTCACAGACTTGTTTCTTGTTGTTCCATAAAATCTGCGGCCCATGCTCTGAGTAGTTGGGAAACCAGGAGACTTTCTACGGTGTCTGATGTTGAGTTCACAGTTCTCTTTCAGCTTACACAGTAGTGTTAGCTAGCAGGATCGGCCTGTCAGCTTGGCAAAGCATTTATGACACACTGCAGTTAGCATAACCCATAACCCTCTTAGTCCAGTCATTGACTTCCTAATTCTGTTAAAGGTTGTGAGGATACCACCATTTTATTTCAACACAAATGGCAGATCCAATTTATTCATCCATGTTATGGGATTATGTTGTTAAGATGCAATTTCAGTCGCAATCACAGAACTAGGATACAGAGATGTGCTCACAATGTTGTGGTGTCTTCACTTCTTAGTTTCTTTAAGAGGAGATGGGACATTCTTTCCCATATAAATAAGGAGAAATGCATGTATAAACACGAAAACCCATCCATCCACATTTGAGTTTCTGTCGTGGGAAGACGATTTAGTCGGGCATGACCAGAGGCAAGAGACGCTGGGATTACAGGAAGCAATTTGAAATGGTACAGGAAGTAAGGTTTACTCATACACACTAAACACTCAACAATTGATCAACAAACCTTTTAGTACCTGGCTTGTAGACATTTCCTGAAATGCTACCGGTTCAGCCCTACTTCTTGAATATCGGTTTCAGAGCAATAGGCAATAGACTTTTAGGGGGGATACTAGCATGCGTGCATTCATATTCAAAGCAACTGTTGGTACATGAATACAAGGATGATTTAAAAGGAGAGTTGGGATGCCTTCCTGTAGCAAAAACAATAAAGAAAGCAATGTACTACATGGTTACAAGATATATGATGTTCAAATGTCTTATGTCATATTTGCGTTGTATGCTAACTACAGTTCTTTTTTTTCAGTAAGGTCGCTTGAACTGTAAGCAATAACTCATTACCAGTAGAAATCTTTGCCATCCAAATTCTTCAAGTACTTACAACCTTTTGTCGCTCAGGAATGTTCCTAATCCATAGAAATGACCATTGAAACCTTTTGCCTACATCTTTATTCGAGGAACAACACTTATTATGTGCACTATTTAGTCGATTTAAGTATGAAAGCAGGCATAGACATCCCGGTGCTGTCAGCCTTTATTAGCGTGTTATTTATTGAGCAACGATAGCATGAGCTCTGCCCAGAAGACAAGTGGGCTTCTGTCAGAGACGGCTGGGTTACGCGGGCTGACACCCGGCAGCTCTCGATGCAAGGGGAATTCAGCCTGTCCCAACTCAAGTTGCAGAGTGATAAATCTGTTGCTAATCTCTGGGGCCAGATAATATGCCAGAGCCATGCATCCCCCGTCAGCGTCCCTGCTGCTTATTTACACCCCTGTTTCCTATGGAGTTTGGACAGGAAAGAGGAGGAGTACACGCGACAACTAGATAAATGTAAGCCAAGGCAAAATTAATTAGGTACAAATTAGTTCCAATGTCGTTTTTTGATCCGGAGAGCTCTAAGATGGACCACCCATCATTCCTGTGGTTGTCCTTGTATTTGTGCCTGTTTGAATTGTAACAGTCTGTCTTTCTGTTAGTACAAGAGCAATTAAGTAAGATTGACTTCCTGTCATTCCTGCGGTTGTCTTTGTATTTGTACACATTTCAATAGTAACAGTCAGTCTTTCTGTTCGTACCAGAGCAATCAAGAAAGATGGACTTCCCTTCATTCCTGTGGTAATCCTTGTATTTCCTAGCCAGACATCGCCAGACCAATTCGCAAATGGGTATCATTTCATTTATTTATATTTTTTTGGATCAAGCAGCAGGATTAAAGACTCAGAGCAAGTGTTGGTATGAAGGTCCAGGAAGGGATCCAGGACCGGTTAACCAACACTGGTCGTAATCTGTCCCGGGTGTCGGATGAAGTGAGAACAGGCCGTGGCACACATGTCCATGTCACCCTTGAGCGCCATCTTTTTAGCTAATAACAGTGAGCGTATTCACAAACGCTATTGATGTGAGGAACCCCTCGCACTATGCCATGGCACATTCCTCAGTTATAAATAATGACCCATGTCATGGTTACTTTGTGTGATCAAAACACTACTGGTAATCATGTACAGTATATCAAATGGGATTTTTCTAATGTTGAATCCTCCCTGCCCTTGTGTCTGTATTGTCTCTATCCCCCTCTTTCTTCTGTGTTTTTCCTCAAGACGCATGGCAGGAAATGACCTTGCATTCATCGACCCGGCTGCCCTGTCCGGACTGAATCAGCTCAAAATCCTGTAAGCAACACTCTGAAACGCTGGGCCGCTTTCCACCTGAAACACCTCTCTGCGTGTTTGTTCTTTTTTCTTTCCTTTCCCACTGGGATTCTCGAATCCCAGTGGTTTATGTTCTTGTGTTGTGGATTTTTCGACAGGATGCTCTCAAATAATCAACTGAAGACTGTCCCCAGTGAAGCTCTGAAAGACCTCCATTCTCTGCAGTCTCTGTAAGTATACCTATGCATACAGTGTGTGCCTGGGGATTTGCATGCTACAGTTTTCTACCCTGCATTTTGTGTCAAGCACAGAGAAGCCAAAAGACACTAACAGCTAATCTGGAGCAACCTTTACCTTTGTCTATCGTAGCCACACAAATTCCATTTTATGATGACAATATGCATTTGGAGACGCAATGTTTAAATTGACCATTATCACCGCTTGGGTTGGCAGTTTTAGAAAACTCAGAAATCAGTTCACTAATGTTAATTTATGTACATCGTGTCTGTAACGTGACAGCATTTGTTTTTTTCACTGAAAGACAATCAGCATATGTCGTCATTCACAATATGCGTTTTGCTGTGGCTATACAAGTAGCTGGAATATGCCTGGATAAGTAACTAACGTTTGCCACGCTAACCTATGCTAGGGTCTCTTGCTCATAGGGCTACATGTTCAATTTAGCACCTTTCGTGTTTTCCCGACTGGATCTCCGCCCCTATTTGGATCGCCACATTCAATGGCAATTTGATTGATTTGATAAATCTGAAACTTTGTTTGGATGGGCCTTTTTCTCCTTGCCACCATCTTGATCCAAGCTGGGTGGGGGAACTGAAGGCCAAATTCTGCATTTCCTTCCCCCACCCAGCTAGCGTTAGATTAAGGCCCGTTTCAGCTGTGAGTGGCTGGGACTTCCTCCAATGTTTGTGTCCAGACATAGTGTGTGTCCCGTAAGACTTGATTGACCCTGACAAGGAAAACTTCACACCAAAACCAACATTCCCCCTGAGCTCCCCCACCAAGAAAAAGAGTGCCAGCGACAAACTGTCAGGCAGGAGTGACGGGACCCTGCAGTTCACATTTCTATACACATTTGAACAGTAACAGCCGGCCTCTCTGCTGTACCTAATTCTCATGACATGCAAGAATACAAACCGAGAACAGGACATTTATACAGCATGTTAGAAAAGTATCTGATCCGTGCGTGGCTAGTTGAAAAGTTATTAAATGTTAGTGCTCTCGTTATTGGCTAAACAACTGTATGCCAAAGTGTGTAAGCACTACTGGAATGCAGCCTCAGGCTCCTGACCCTGTTTTGAGTTGGAGGAGCGCGGTAACGTGCAGCTCAACATTTGGGAGCAGGCATACAATACTGCAACCTGTCAAAAACACAGACACCCTCTCCCTCCACATTCACTGCTCAGCTAAGTTTGTGTGTGTGTGTGTGTGTGTGTGTGTGTGTGTGTGTGTGTGTGTGTGTGTGTGTGTGTGTGTGTGTGTGTG
>JAOPUD010000035.1:11253645-11270640 GCA_027122715.1 Trisopterus minutus
GGGCGGGCGACCGAGGAGGAGGAGGAGGCGGCGCCGCCGGCGGCGGGCGCCCCATGGCGCTGGGGGCGTACGGCTGTGGCGAGGCGTACGCGCCGCTCTGCGAGGAGGCGGTGGCGGTATGCGCGCAGTGCGAGGCGGCGCTGCGCGCCAGGACCTGCGCCACCTCGCCCCCCACCACCACCTCCTCCTCCTCCTCCTCCACCTCCTCCTCCTCCTCAACTGCGGCCTGCAGACACTTGGTGAAGTCCCACAGCTGCCCCACGCTGACGGCAGGGGGCGCGGCGCTGTGCCAGCGGCCGGAGGGCTACTGGGCCGACCGCGGCACGCCCTCCGCCCAGTCAGAGTACGCCGACGAGGGGGACTCGTTCCTGTCCGACAGCTCGGACCAGGTGCAGGCCTGCGGCCGCGCCTGCTTCTGCCAGAGCCGAGGCCTGCCCCTGGTGCACTACTCGTACAACATACCTCGCATCAAGGACTAGGACAGCCCCGGCCGGGGGGCGTGTGTGTGTGTGTGTGTGTGTGTGTGCGCGCACGCGTGCATGCATGCATGCGTGTGTGTTCGACGAGCCTCTCTTCCTCGTTTGTGTGATGTGCAGACTACCCTGTCAATAGACTTCTTCGGAAAGCACTTATTTTTTTTAAAAACAAAAACACCTAAAGGGAACCGGTGTGTCATGTGAACTGACAGGGCCGCTGCTGGCGTTTACAGGATGTGACTGAGCGCCGGGAGCTAGCCAAGAAGGATGTCACTCAGGAGATCCTTGCTACCAGTGCCTGCTTCTCGGTTTAAGTCTGACTAAATATGAGCATCTTACGGACCTCAACCCTGTCACTTCTAGCTACGGTTCTTGTGCCCATTTCCACTTCACCTGTACGTGCTATTAGTGCTCAAATATCGTCTATATATATATATATATATATATATATATATATATCATTTCAAACTTCTATGTCGCTGTGGAACTTTATGGTCATTGTAGCAACGGTATTGATCTTCATTTGTTTCGTTTGAAAGAAATGTACCTTCAGGAGAGGATTGAGAGGATTGAGGGTAAACAGAGAGAGATGGCTCTTAAAGGTAGGGGGATAAGGTTAAGGTTAACTCGTGCAGCACACCCAACCCCTCTCGTCTAATCCAAATCCACTTTTCCTTCTCGGCCACGGTTAAGTGCCCTGTACTTGCATTTTGTGAAAGCATGACAAACTATTTGTCATTTTACCAGATGCGGTTTTTCACTGTACAAAAAGTATGACAACGAATGTGATAGAAAAAAGTAGCAAATATCACTGTTTTTTCCAACAGCTGTGCTGGGTTGTATTGTGTGCTGCTTTAATTTATTATTTTGTGCAGCAAGAATGTGTGGGTCGCAGTAACTTCAGGTATATGAATGGTGGCCTTTGGATGATGAATGCACATAACCCCAGCACTCGCTACCATTAGAGCACCTCTCGTGAAAAT
Source organism: Trisopterus minutus (assembly GCA_027122715.1). NCBI lineage: Eukaryota > Metazoa > Chordata > Actinopteri > Gadiformes > Gadidae > Trisopterus > Trisopterus minutus. The sequence continues at coordinate 11,255,105 of JAOPUD010000035.1, forward strand.
TCAATCCAAATACATTTTGTTTTGTTCCTTTTGTATGTTAGTACTGTAAATGTTAAATGATGGCTCAACATGTTATTTGTAGTCTTAAGTTGCACATATTGCGTGCTCACAGTACGATTCAAATCTAGTAGTCGGCGATTGACTCGTTATTTCAGCATAATCTTTGTAATAAAATGAACTTTATACATAACTATCGCGATAGGGGGCCATCTAATGGTTATCGTTGTAACTTTTACTCCGAGGACATTTTGTGCGAGATGCTACATAGGGTGGTGCAGCGGGTGTGGTGTGTTCTGCGCTGGAGCATGACTGCACAGACACTATGGTGGAAACACCCATGTAGCATGTAGACACATGCTGTGCCACATGGATGCAAGTCACATGAGAGCTCAGGAATTTAGGCAGTGTAGGGAAAGTCATCTATCAACAAATCGTTCTTCTGTCCACGTTATGCATCGGAATGACTTGCTTTGGATTTACTTTCTGCTGGCTTTTTTATGTTTCGATGGGCTGTCTACAGTCGTTTCCTTTGGAACCAAACCCTAATTATTTGTAACAATTCTCCTCTGTTCAAAATGTCAGTGTAGTTTCGAGATGTTCTTTTGGTTTGTGTATGTAAATTATTTTCAAAGAAATCTAACAAATCAAAATGGGATGCTAACTAAGGGAGCTACCTCTTCCAGTCTGTTTTCCTATTATTATTATTTTCCTTGCATTTCTGGCTTTATGTTGACGCATCTGGCTGTATATCATAATTTCAGTTAAGTGCAAATTGTGGTAGGAATGTATGTACTATATACTGTGATTTCTTTCTTTTTTTTACCAATTATAAACTATTAAAGTACCTTTGCATTTGTTAACTTTAGTTTTGCTTTATTTAAGAAAGAAGTTAAATTCAGGAACAGAAAATGTTTTTAAGGATATTCAAACAGGGAGACATATTTCAAGATGTCCCATTAGCAGGTGCTAAAGTTATTTTATGCTACCGATTCTCGACTTTGTACTTAGTTAGAGCCCCTAGACCCCTTTTCCCTTTCTTAAAGATAACGTTAATTATACAAATGTTTTGTAATAAATTACACAACACTCTTCTTTCAAACATCTGTTGATAGGAGAAACTCTTTGCCCCAATATGAATTGTATTAAACATAGTAAACTGAATGCATCTACCATGCAGGCAGTTGTGGCCACAAGAGTCATGCAAGGGATGCACTAATCCCATCTTTCCAGAAAAGGTAAAGAAATCTAAACACATATGTATTCACTTTGCCAAGTTGTCCCTGTAATGTAATAAGCATGCTGCCCAGACTCCACCTGCTTCTTAAAGGCACAGGCAATCACTTTGAATTATGATTTAGCAGATGGTTTTATGCAAGTCACTTAAGGCATCTGTTAAATGGCTGAAGGGTAATGTTCTTTAACCCCCAGCCTGCAGCCAGGGGAGTTACGGACAGAGCAAAGTCCCGGAGCAGTACAGCAGCTTAAAGACCACGATGTGGACCCTGGTAAGATACTGAGCATTTGAATTGTTTTTGATTTGCATTTATTCAAACTGGTTAGGGTGAAAGTATGTTAATTTGACACGTTGAAACCGTACTTGGTAAATACAGAAGTGACTAGTGCGTAACAATTCAGTATATCCTGGTAGTTGTGAAGAATAGATAGTTACTTAAAAATTTTGGAAGACCAAATAAAGAAACGGCATCGCATATCCTCTCCCAGTTTTCATAGATGTCTAAGACTAATCTTTAATGGGAACATCTCACAGGCTGGTATTGTTTTTTATAACACTAATATTTAGTTTAAGTAACTACACAGGTGGCTGTTACCTCTTGAAACAAGTCTTGTAATCATTTGTTTCCTATAGTTGTCATTTCTTTTTTGTTTCCATTTGTAGTTGCTCTCAAACTGATTCAGTGCTTTGATTGTTCTAAGCCTCAGCTGTAAATCTTTAAAATCCTCTGCTAAATGAGTTTACTGATGGTGCTGTATTTATGGGGTACTTCATTGCCCACCAAATGTTTTCACTCATAATCATAATGATGAATACTCTACTTTCAATGCAGAAGGACCAAAGAGACAAAAGGTAACATGGGTTGACATGGGTCTCTTATGGTTAACCTCACTCCTGAACACTTAAGTACACTTACATTCGCCAACCCATATGTGGTCATCAAACAACCGTCCGTTACACCGGTCTACCGGACGAGTGACCTCATCTGATTATAGTCTGTTATTTCTCTGTACCCTGTCTGTGAGCCCATCTGTTGTAACACCCCTACCTCGGAACCATCTTTTGAGGGTGAAGGGTGAACAGCGCCTCAACTTAATACACATATAACCCTTATACCTAAAAGTATCTCATACTTAATGCCTATACTCTCAACAAATACCTACACATAACCATCTCTAACCTAAACTGCCTAAACTTAACCTTCCCTAACCTAATACCTAAACTTAACAGTCTGTAACCTAAACCAAACCATCCCTAAGAGGGCCTAAATGTAGCCATAACCGTATATGCTGTTAACATGACAAATAATATTGGATTTGTCATGTCATGTAATATTCGTCGTAATCAAGATTTGTAACCAGGTTTCTAGGTTGCATAACAACGGACAGGCTGTAAATGCAGTAGACCTACTTGTTGCCAGTACAACATAGGATTGAATGCTTTTATTACTGTTTTCACAGATGATTTAATTATTTCTGAATACTAATACTGAATGCCCGAACAAAAATCCACAAACCAGCCGAATGAATCATAAGACTGAGACAAACAGTTCTCATTATTTCTAAATAGATAACACAAAATGATAAGTGGTAAAAACACAAAATGTGACAAAAATAACAGTGATATTATTGTGCTTATCTTGAACACATTTGCCCACTTGGCCCTGAAATCCCAGCGTTTTCTTCAGTCAGATCCGCCACATTTCTCCTTAATTTCTTCTCTCTTTTTTTCCTCTTTATAGACTTGAGCTGCAAGACAAGATATGAATGTGTGTATTGATAAAATTGTTTTATAAAACCAGCGATGGTCACAGTGGAACCCAACATATTAAAAGTCAGACAAACTGAACACATCAGTGATTGGTGAATGCAACCTCATTGAGAAAGTAGAGCAGGAGAAGCCGACGCGGAGTTCAGTGGTAGATTCCTCTGAGGAAGCGTGTCAACACAGGTTGAGATGCATAAGCAGGGCGCAGTAGCGTCACCCCGTCTGCTCGGGGCGGGGTGGTTCCGTCTCGGCGGTTTCACCCGCGAGAGGCGGAGGTTGGCTTTGCTCTTGTGTCATACTCACAGCGAACTTCTAGTTTACACTCCACCACGTCTTCGCCGCTGTCGTTCACCGCCTTGCAGGTGTAGACCCCCCCGTCAAAGGTGCAGGGCTTGCGTATCTCCAGGGTCAGGACACCTTGCTTACTGAACATTCTGTATTTGGCCTCGTGAGAGATGTCCATCTTGTTTTTGTACCAGGTCACTTTGGGCTGATGAAGCACAAACTACTGTTACATATCAAGTAGTTGTTGCAATAGGCGTAACAATGAACATGAAATAACATGTCATAAGCATGCATAACATAAGTAAAAGAGTAGCATTCACATGTTAATAAACGTAGAAGTCCTTTGGTGCAGGGACCAGGGACCAGTGGCAATTCGTGTTTTTGTTTCAGTAATGTTTTAGGTTAGGACGTCAAGCACCATAATCATTGGTTGATGAGGCTAAAGTTTGATTCACATTACCCCACGACACAGTTCAGAGGCCCCAAATCAGCGAAAGGAGGATTTGTCATCCTCAGAGGATGGATTGGACCAAAGTCTACCTTAGGGATCCCTCTGACGGAGCAGCTGAGCGTGGCGTTGTACCCTGCTATCACAGAGCGGCTGACCAGCGGGTGGGTGAACTTAGCTGCCTCAGAGAAGTCATGCTGCTTGTAGTTCGGGGACTTGTAGCGGCTACCTGGAGAGAAAGAAGTGAAAACCTCTGAATAATATGTATGTTTACATTGTCCAGCTCTTTGTCGAACTAGAGTTAGTCCACACGTGACTTTTAGTTATGAATGAGTTCATTGAAATTGAACAGTGGTGAACACAGCGTCCATCTCATCATGAGAGCATGAACCTCTGATTGTTATCGTTGGTCCGTGTTAACAATGCCCACCTGCTTTCTCGATGTAGGCGCTGTCCTTGGAGTTGCAAGGTTCTGGGCTAAGGCCAACCTGGTTTATGGCAAGCACTTGGAAGACGTACTCATTCCCCATGACCAGGTCAGACACCACACAGTTGGTGCGTCTGTGCTGCTCAAACACCGTGAACCACTCCTGTTCAAGAATCCACATGACTCAGTTTCACATATCAATACATTCAATATATTTTTTAAAGCAGCATGGCAACTGATCAATGGATAGTCTGTATTTTGATTTAAAATCACAATGTGTAATGTTGGTAATTAATGCAAGCAAAACAACATGATCGATTTAGAACTTCCCGTCATGCCTCACATTCAACAGATAATCCTCTCTGTAGCATGATAATTCCACATACACACACAGCACACTTGTTACTCTGGGATGTAGGATAAATGAAATGAACCTAATAATGAAGTAGTGAAACATGACCAGGGGTATTATCAGGAGAGGAGGACAAAGAGCTGTATGATCGGACTGTCAGCCCGTGTGGGGTCAGGGCTAGGAGGCTATGATTAGGGCATTCCATGCGGCTCTGTGATCTGTCAAGCAAGTTGTGGAAGGTGTTGGTTTAATATCTCACATCCAACACATCCAACATTCACAATGCATCACTCCTCCTGGCCCCACGGGAGGGCAGTGTAGTTATTTGTCACAAGGGAGGCTAAAATATCCCATGGTGGCTGGGCAGCATTCCCTCCCGCACATGGTGCACATATATTTATATGACCCGTTGGAGTCTGGATAATGAGTGGTTAAGCTACCTGGGGCCGATTGTGGTTTATGGAAATCGTCCCAAGAGAAAACCAAACAAGCCACTGCTTCACACAGTAAATGAGCAACAGGATAGATATTGCTACAATCAGGGCTCGATACGAACACGATATGATACGATATTTTCAAGAAATACCCTTGACATTACTGACATATCCGGTTGTCTTAAGGCTGGTAGTAAATGTCTTGTCTTTGAGATGTGATAGTTTTCAAGAATGATCTAAAGATGGATTTGAATCTGTGCCTGGAAAGGGTAACCCAGAATACTTCTTACCATGGTCTTCTTGTCGGCCTTACGAACAAGGTAACCAATAATATCACAGTTTCCGTTGTCCTTTGGTGCCTTCCATTCAATTGCCACATTGAAGCTCCACACGTCCGTAATCTTAAGGTCTTCAGGGGATCCTGGCAGATCTGTCCGAAACGTAAGTGTAACCTGTTAATAAAGATGACAGTTCTAATGTCTAACTTAAATACCCAGTTTTTCGTTGAAATCATCAAGTTTGACACCCTTCCGCCTCAGTAGTCCTCACCCACAATCCGGATACTTATGCTGGCTGTGTCCACCACGTTTTCAATCTGGACCTGGAGATCATATTTCCCAGAGTGTGTCCTCTCCGCCATGCGGATGAAGAGGATGGTGTCTGTGTCGCTGTTGCGGAGGCTGACCTCTGTCGGTTTCAGGGGCTCGCCATCACGGCTCCAAATCACCGTGGGCCTGGGCTTACCCTGCATCGTTATATGAGGATGAACACATTATATTTGCATCACATCTGTATATGATGATGAACATAGGACGTCAGCATAACATCATTACATGAGGATGAACATAGGACATCAGCAAAACATCAATACATGAGGATGAACGCATGTTGTCAATCTATGAGGAAGAACACACAATATAAGCGTAAGATTCCTATATTAAGATGAAACCATGATGTAAAATGAAAATAATTCAATAAACATATTAACAAGGATGACATTCTTGGATTATGATAATTGGTCCATATTACAATAAAATACATTTTATTATATCTTTTTATACACGTAGCTACCCCGCTTGACATCAACAGACGAGCAAAGACAAGTTTGAAGACTAGCTAACCCCCCAAATTTTGCAATGATGCAATTTGAAATAGCTGCAATGAGGAATGTTATCAAAAACATGGTACTCTTGAGTAGATTTAGTAAACTGGATAAAAGGCAATGCATTTTGAAATTAAATTGGAATTGGATTCAGCGGGCTGTTTGACTCAGTTTAAAGTGTACCTGGAAGGGAATCACAAGATTGATGCTCTCTCCAACTTTCTTAACCAGAGTCTGCCGAAGGTTTCTGGGGATCCAGATTTTGGGCCGCTCTGTTCAGGCCATGGGAAGAGGAGGAACATTTATGCATACAAATATAAATATATATATATATAAAAATATGCATGTAACCTGAATAGACCCTTTTCCAAGAGGTGTAATTGCAGGACAAACACAGTGTTCTACTCTGTGAAAAGCATCTATAGAGACACATACTGTATATTTTAACCTGGTTAGATTTGTTTATTACAATAAGAAAAATAAACCTTACTGCGAATACTCTGAAACGACATTGTTTCAGATATAATTTCAGAAATACCCACGCATGATCTCCCGGATGCTGACGGCCTGGCCCAGCCTGGCCGGGGGACTGGGGCCAGCCATGTTGTAGGCCCGCACACGAAACTGCAGCTTATCTCCAGTGCAAAGATTTCTGATAACCACAGAGTTTCTGTCGATCAGACCTTCAAAGGCTGGCACCCATTCATCTGCTGTGATAAGTGAATCAAAACAGAAGGCAGTCGGGTTTTAACTCTTTAGTCAAAGACGAATGAGTCTGTCAAGGCTTTTACTGCAAATGGATTTTCATGATATCAGATTTATACGTGTGGACAGGAAGGGAACAACACAAAAATCCCTATCAAACTCCAACATGCAGACAATTTGAAACCTGCTTACTGCACTTACCATCATAAAAGCTCTCAGGCTAATGGTATCCCGACAATAGCCTCCTCTAAATAGGGTGACAGGCAGAACCTAATGCTGTCAGGGCTAACATTGCCTGTTGCCAGACTGAGGGGTATGATCATGATCATTTTGTAATTGACCATTTTTTCTCTCAAATGTATTAGGTTATGTCCTTGTCACCCTGCCTTGCTTCCCCCCATTTTCAAATGTTTATGGTGCAGGTACTTACTGCCCTCTTTGCAGTACTCAACCCCATATCCTTCCAGTTGAGCTGCGCCCACCCGCTCAGGCGTCCTCCACTTCAGCGAGATAGTGGTGTTGCTTATGTCATCAATGCACAGCCCAATGGGCTCGCTAGTAGGAGCTAGGGGAAGACAGAACAAATGTTAGTGCCTACCCTGACTGTTTGTTCAAAACAAACACGAGTTTGCAAACCAATGTTGAACATAAGAAGAGGGGATCGACTTAATACTATATATTTTTCATCAGACCTGAGGTCACTTGTTGTAGACACTTAAGTGCCGAAGGGAGCAGAGCTGTGAAACAATGTGATAACCATCTGTTTGTGAGTTGTATCCAATGGTGGTGAAAACTGTCGGACAGATTCAGTAAGCCACAGTGCACAGGGAGGGTTTGCTCGGAATGTCTCAACTCTTACCTCCGGAAGAGGTTTGGAGACGGGACATGGATTACCAGAGGAACATGTTCTAGACCTTGCATGCAGCTGCCAGGAAGTTTCAAAAGCCTGCCAGTGCTTTGGTTGCTTGGGGATTTTCTTGGTCATGCACGTTTTCAGGAAAAAACACATGCCAGTGCGTTGGAAGGAAAGGTCATACAGTCCGAACTCTGGAATAGGGGATCCAATATTTAGATTCTCCGACAGCCTGGACAATCACAGTGGCTGAGGAATTTGTCCTCGACTAGGGGACAAGGACTAGGGACTAGGGTTAAAATTAAGATCCAGCGACATTAGCAAAACATTTCTGATTGGTTGAGTGGCTTACTTTCAGCTTTTTATTTCAGTAGCTTCTAATATGTTTTTAATTTGAAGGCGCTTTTATGTCACTTAAACGTCACCAACCAGGTACTAAAGTAGGTACACTTCTCATTATCTTTGAGTGCTTCCCAGTTTAATTTTTTTGGTATCCTTTAACAATAAATCCTGCATGTTCTGTCTGATCAAAGACCCCATGGCTCCTGTTCATGGCTCCCGACTTTGCTGTGAAAAATGAGTGTTCCCCAAGAGGAGCTGCAGGTTCAGTTGTTAGGGAATAAGACATTTGGGTAACTCATCTTTGATCATTATTATGAACGTTATTGGAGTTGAAGTGGTTATAAACGGATGGATGTTGCACCGTTGCTGAAGAATCATGTCAAAGCAAGCAGATTTCTGAGCCACCATGGACACAGCAGGTCTTGAGGAAAGCAGTGGTCGGGATGACACCACTGGGACTCATCCTGGATCTCCTCCAAGCTCGGCTGATGCATTCAAATCTGCTGCATAGCTTTGGGTAGGCAATGACGTGTTCGAGTCTTCTGCTTATGATTATGTCAGTAATATGTTTTAACTCTCGTTTGACCGATTGTTGACCAATGACATGATGGTTGGTCTGGTCATGATGTATTTTGCTCCCATGGTTATCAAATTGCATAATAAACTATTTTTGTCACTGCTTCGCTAGATATATCAACTTCATGACTGCCACTTTATGGCTAAACTTGTTGACCCGTTGACAGTCCAGAAAGTTCTGGCAGCACACATATCCAGAAATATGCTGAAGGTCTTATTATGCATGCTCCTCCATGGCACATGGTTTAACCATCCAACTAAATCACTTGTGTAGGAGGGCTCAAAGGTATACATGCAGGTTTTGACAGCAGACAATGGGGTAATATGAGGTATAGCTAACGATAAACACTTCTACAACCAACTCATACTTGTTTCACAGATGTTTAGTCAAATGTTGACCTGCTCAAATTTGGAGGATGAACTAAGCAATCCAGCCACAGCCTTAGATCAAATTATTAGCAACTAAATATTACACAGACTGTATTTGCTTTATTGTACAGGCCAGGCCAATGTCGTCAAGTTCTTTAATATTTGTTGTATTGTAATGAATTGTTTTTCTTTGAGTCATATTGCCTATAGAACCACGTCTATGCACTACTTTTACTTTTTTACTTTTATTTCAATTAAGTTATATCACTAACTTAAATTTTAAAATCTTGTTTCTTTTTAAGATGACAGAATAACATCCAACTGCCTCCACAACAGAATTCAAAATCAAAAGAAGCCTACTGCAAACGGCTTCGGGTTCCTGCTCAGGTTCATGCTCCCTGGGCTCTCCGTTGGATGGTGTTGCAGGTTCCCCCACAGCTGGGACAGAGATTTCTTCTCCAGGAGCACCCTCCACTGGCTGCACCTCGTTCTCAACACACTCTCCCTTTGGTCCGGTATCTCGGGCCTCAAGAACTAGATTCTCCTTCACAACAGACTCTCCCTCTGCTCCACCATCTCTGGCATCAAGGTCTAGATCCTCCTTCTCAACAGACTTTCGCTCTGCACCGCCATCTCTTGCATCAAGGTCGAGATCCTCCTTCTCTACAGACTCTCCCTTTGGTCCAGTATCTCGGGCCTCAAGGTCGCGATTCTCACTCTCAACAGACTTTCCCTCTGCTCCACCATCTGGGGCTGCAAGGTCTAGATCTTCATTCTCCTCCATCTTCGTCTCAGGATCTTCTGGTGGTGGTTGGGGTGTCTCTTCTGCCACTGGCTTCTTCTCGACGGTCATCGGGAGCTTTGGCTTCGTCATCCTGCCAGCTTAGTTAGGGCTGCTGCTACTGCTGCTGCTGCTTAAACTTTGTCGGCGTACTTGGGCTTCTTGTTTTACCTAACCCCTTGCTCTACTCGATTGTCTCTCTCTCTCTCTCCCTCCTCCCTATTGTCTTCCTCTCCCAGTAGTAGCAAGGCTGAAGGTCCAGCTGGCTGAGCTGCATGCTAACATTGTATTATTTATAGAGAAGGATGCCGTGGATGGTTCCCTAATCAGCTGTCTTACGAGAGATGGGCTGCCGGGATATATTGAAGATCGCACTTCCCGGACACTAAAACAGTAAACAGATGATGGAAAGCTTCTCTCTTATACAGGCCTCTATCACGAACACCATTTTATTTGAGCTGCTGTGTTCACTTTCACTGTGTTTCATGCACCACATCCCACAGGAGATAAGTGCTTTTGAGTTGGTACAGATGCTAACTGCCTCTTAGCATACCTTACTTTGCCATACCATGTGTCCAGTAGAATGTATAGCATTATTGTGAAAAAGCTATAAGACCTTAATTATAAGACTATCATTATTTAATTTCCTTAGCAAAAGATTGATAAAACATAATATGTAATATGTGACCCAGACACTGCGCGCAAGCACACAAGCACACAACCACATACACAGGCACACATACCTGAATGTACTTCAGAAGCATTCATTTGAGGTAGGTTATGATTTTTGAAAGGTGTAGAATCTTTGCTTGCATAAATCATTTCAATATTAAATAAGTTAAGGTGTTACATAACCTAAAACATGTGCCCTTTCCCTGACTCTCTCCGTTACAGCCTGTGGGTTAAAATAATGCCAGAAATATCAGTTCTTTCAGATCTTTTTTTAATTTTAACATTTAGCAATGGTTATAACCAAACTAACGTTAGTTTATAATAGTTGTCTCAACACACAGAGCTCGCACTCCAGTGCTAGCTTGAGTGTAACTTTGAGCATACTACAGTTCACATACCGGCCAAAGGGGCCAGCAATGAGAAGCAATTTGTAATTCTTATTCATAGTACCTTTTATGTGTCATGTGGTGGCTATAGCTGGTTAAAAAATCGGGCAGGTGGTGAGTCAACAAGTGTTTAGCAGCTCCCATAGCTGTAGTTTTATTTTGTCCTACAAAAGTAAGCACATTTAAAGCACATTTAAACTACCCAATATTCACAGAATTTTAACTTTGTTCAGTTTTGGACACTATCGAAGAAAACTACCTAGCCAGGGCAGTTGGTATGCACATGGACAAAACAAAGACACGGCTAGGGTTTCACCAACGGTGATGGTCCTCCCAACCTCCCAATTTCAGACAGGGAGTGAGGTTTCAGACAAAAATCATGACTGATTTACTGATCTCCCAATAGACAATGCAAACTGCCAAATCCTTTAAGAGCACCTGCAGTGAACACAAGCATTGTGTCCACCCCTTAACGCTCGAAGCCCCCCCGGTGAACCTTCTTATAGGTCACCCGGCCCTTCTGTTCCACAATGGGACAGAATGTATCATCCAACTTGCCACACCCTTACACCTCAACCATCGATCACTATCTTTATCTTGCGGTGCACCAATACAATAAGTGACCTGCAGTAAGATTTTTCTGCTTGCGCCAGAGTGTACGTGTGTTGAAAGTGTCATGGTGGACGATGATGGAGTGCCATGTAGAGACTCACCGACTGGTACAAAGGGCTGGGAGGCAGCGCTGTGGCGAGACATGCCGATGGCGTTGACAGCGTAGACCCGCATCTCATAGGCCACCCCCTCGATCATCCTCTTGGCCTCGAAGGTTGTGTCGGGGTAGGGGTCAAAGTTCAACCTCATCCATCTGTAGCTTTGTTTTTTCTTCCTCTCCAGCACGTAGCCTGTTGACGGAGCGAGTGATTAATGAGCGCTGGCTTGATCGGAGAAAGAAACACTGCTTATTCCTCCGGCATGTGTTCCTACCGATGACAGGCTGACCCCCGTCAAACGCAGGAGGATCCCACTGCACCACACAGCTGTCTTCACCCACACTCAGCACCCTGGGGGCCACGGGGGGGTCTGGAACGTCTGGGAGGGCATAAGGACGTAAGAACAACTGAGAATATCAGAGGCAGGTTTACTACATTATTTATTATAGGTATTAGTTTATGTTGGTGGGGGGGGGGTATGTATCTGCTCTTAACACCACAGTGTTAAACAAGTATGCGTGACTGTGTGGGTGGTGGGTGGGTGGGGGGGGACGGGGGAGGACGGGGGAGGTGGATGGGGGGGCGGGGGGGCAGGGAAGTCCTTCTTACCGACAACTTTGACGTTAATTTCAGCTGTGTCCTCCCCGGCCGGGTTGCGAACAATGACCGAGTAGACACCTTCGTCCTGCCGCTCCGCTCCCTCAATGGTGAACACACAGTGGCCCGATGTGCTCTCCACGTGGACCCTCCCGTCGCCCTCTGTCACCACCTGCACCGGCCGTAACGAACGCATCAGTACTTCCCTTTTTAGTCCCAACGGCACACCATCCCTTTATGAGCTACACATCATACTTGCGAAAATATTAACACTGCAAATGGTGCTTCCATTCAACCCGTCATTCACGCAACTTCATCAACTTGTAATTGTCGTATTTGTCATTTTCTTCGGCATGTCAGACACTACCCATTGAACGGCCCTTTCAAGAGATTGGCGCCATGTCTTCCAAACAAAGCTGATGAGGTGGACTCGTGCAGGAACTGTGCTAGTAAGGGTCAGTCTTTTATACAGTCTGTGTTGAGTATCCTCGACCTAAGTCGACCTCTAATGCACCCACCACATGCTGCTTTATTATAGCCTAGGGGTTCAGGTTCTACTATTTCATAGAAGGTTACTGGCGAATGAGTAACGAATAAGGTGAATATCACGGGGGTTCAAAAATGTTTCCAGTAGGACATTACACATTCAATTGCAGCTCTTTTAAAAAGGGAGGGATCTATGACTAAGAAATGGCCTGAAACACAATAAGGTCAAAACGCAGAACCATCTGCAGCATGAGTCAGTGACTACTCAACACGTTGGACTTACTTACTGTCCACCTCTCAGTTCCCTCTATGATGTGTGTGTCTGAAGGGACATTCAGAACATGCTCTTACCTGGCCTGATGGAATTAGCTCACTGCTACATGCATGACTTTCATTTCCTTCCAGTACTGTGTGGTGATCTAAATACAGGATTCCAGGCAAGGCATGCAATATGCTGTCTTCAACATCAATTACAAATGGAAACATGGAGGTTAGCATTTGTCGCCCGGTGCCCTTCATTGAGTGCCCGATAAAAGGTCAGCACAGAAAACAAAGAATTATGTGTTTTTTTGACTTTGAACATGCATTGTGTGTGTGCTGGGTTTCCACAGTGATATGCTGGCAAAATTACATAAACAAATCAGAAAAAAAATCTAAAGTGCAACAGGTGCAATTTTTTTTATCCAGATACTGTGAAGAGTCACAGCTGAGGGGTGGGCACATGCACAAGGGCTACGAGACCTGTCAAAGCTCAAGCCTGGTCTTGATAGAGCTTACCTTCCCATTCTCGTTCACCGTCCAAGAGAGAGGGGCCTTTCCTTTGTCTGCAGCATCCTCTGGCTTTGCAGCACTAGCCTACGTGTGAGCAGAGCAATGCAGTAACAGAAGAAAGAATACATCTTCTTTTTCTTCTTAGCTGTTAGTGGTCTCTTACCTGTTCACAGTTCTGAGCTTAATCAGAATACCAATGAGTAATGTTACTCTGCCAGATATAGTATTATATATATTAGTTGAGAAGTAGTATAAGATTAATTATTATAATGCTACTATGAAGCCAGCTTCATGTTACGGCTGGTTAATTGTATCTATGAACCATGAAAATTCACAGCGGCCTTTACCTACTGGACTCTGGATCAGTCCAAAATTGGGTTTTAAGGCATTTGACCGAAGTACGGCAAACAATATATAGCTCTGTGATTATGGTACCTTCCCCCCCTTGGTCCAGATCACTGTTGGGGCCGGATCACCCGTGATGGGGACGTCCAGCCGCAGTTTGTTGCCAGCCACGACTAGAATGGTAGAGTCCGCACTACGGCCCATACAGTCCAGGTGGATCTTTGGGGGATCTGAGGCAAGACAAGAGCCAAGACATTTCAAAAGTTGTCTTTCTCATTCGATAATTTCATTTAGAATGACATTCTTTTTTTTCCATTAAATCAAATAAAGATAAGAAAAAATATTTTATGGTATACCTTGCCGTGGAACGAAATCAATCTTCACCTCTTAAAGACGAACACATAGAAAATGAGATGCATGTGTTATTTTCGTTTTCAAATAACCCAAACAAAAATTTTAATAATTGTTGGTAATATGACATTTAAGTATTATTCAAAATTGATTCAAAAATCGATTTTGTTTGATGTCTAGTTGGTATAAAATAGATTGACAACCCAGGAAATTGAGTTTGGCAGAGAGGTTGAACGCGTAGCCCTCTGGCACAAATGTGTAGTCTCCCTCGTCCTCAGGCTTCACAGCATCGATGGTCAGCTTGTGAATTCTGTAAAGTTTAAAGCCCAATGTGAAATATCTGCTGCTTCAACATGTATCAGTGCTTTAATGCCTCAGCACTCTAAAGGGAGTCACATGGTACTCTATGGTAATCAATGGCGGACATACACAGGTTATAATTTACTGTTGGTATATTTACTATATGAAAAAAAGCTCAGAGCTCTTAAAGGATAACCAAAACATTCAACAACTTATTTTGGAAGAAAAGTGATGTAATGTGATGTAATGGCACAAATAGCAGTGCTGTGAAGTGATCCTGGCACTAATCCCCACTTAAATGCACAAGGTGTTTTAAGATAAGAAGTAAATATTGACTCAAATTGCCCCCTGTGGGTTAAACGCATGCTATTGCATGAATTATCATTATTAATAATAATGATTGTAATGTTATTGTTATGTACTCATTCATTTATAATCAATTGAAGACTTTGGTGGATGTGCCGTATAGGAAGCTGTTGCAATAGTTCTGTGAGTAGTTCTAGGTGATGACAGTATGTATGATTGTTTCTGCAGCAGAGAAGTAGAGGGATGGTCAGATGGGGGCAATGTTTCTGAGGTAGAAGCAGACGCTGGGTTCAAATGAGAGATTGGGTCAAAGACGGCACAGAGGTTGTGGATGTGAGGGGATGGGTGGATGGTGGAGCCAGCGATACTGAGGGAGACATTTTTGCTGGATGAGGGATTTCAAAACAATGCAACCAAAACAGGGGTTTTGGTTGCCCTTTCAATAAGGAAAAAACATTGGGAACTGAGAAAGGTGGGTGATAAAGGTTGTTTGGCACACATGGTTCAGGGCCCATACTAGCAGATAACATACAGCAATAAAGCACCTTTGCATTAAAAGGTGCTGTAGGAGAGAGCAAGCAGAATAGAACACAAGAGCATAAGGTTTAGAAACTAAACCAAAAAACACCATGCATTTTATGTTTATCCTCTATCAAGAAGTGTTGCATTTCTCGCACCTGTGAATGTCAAGCAAGATGGATTCCCTGAACCAATCCCGGAACAGATACCCTGATTGGTTAGAAATTTAGCGGGAGCGGTCTAAAATCTAAATTGGCCCATACACAGGCAGGTTCAGACAACTGGAAACCGATATTCTAACAGCGGTTTCACTCAAGAATAGCTGACGGATAGCTGTATGCCATGTTAACATATGACACTCCAATAATAGCTCTTCAGTCTTTCCTACAGCACCTTTTTATAGAGCCTTCCTGTACTT